>JAULJZ010168266.1:0-24978 GCA_032270985.1 Heliamphora pulchella
TTTCATGGTTTTAACCCAAAACCCAAACCCTAAGTTCTCAATTCTCAACTCAATCTCAATAAATGATATTGTCAAGATAAGAACATGTTAAATCCCTTATGAATCCAAGATTTAACCTGCACTATCACTAGATTTCAATTTAAATCTTTATAAATGCAAATCCCATGCTTTTATGTTCATATATTTGAAAATACAACACATACCACAAAGATACTCAAAGAAAGTCTTAGATCCTACCTTAGGGATGCTAGATCCACATGAGAAAGCCTCAAACGAGCTCCATCCATGAGAACCTCTAACCGCACGGCGAGAAAAGCATCTCCAATGCCAAGACCGGGCCTCTAATGTTTGAGCCACTAAGAGGAAGCCAAGAAAACTCACTAGGAGGAGCCAAACAAACCTCCAACCCAAACCCTAGCCTCACATGTTCTCTAGAGAGAGAGAGAGAAGGGAAAAGAATGGGAAGAAAAGGAGCCACACACGATATTTAAAGAATCTGTTCCGCTACAGTCCGCTAGAGCGGACCCCCACCGCTCGAGCTGTCCGCTCACTCTGGACCTCTTTGCCACTTGTCTGCTCGAGCGGGCTCCCAACAGCTTGAGCAGTCAGCGCTGGGAGACAGACCGAACTGAAGCTGTCAAAACTGAGCTTAAGCTTAAGCCAATCACCTTACAATGATGTTCTGATACACTACATGATCCATGGCCCTCATCTTTCATTGTTACCGAATTAAAATTTTAATTCTCCCTCCAAATTAACACTTTTCTCAAATCAACTAGAGGTCTCAAAACAAGGTTTTTATTAAATCCTTATAATAAAAAGGGGTTAGGTCGCTACAACCTCCCCCACTTTGGAAATTTCGTCCCCGAAATTCAACACTAGAACTCGAGTCATCAGACTTGTCCTCGATCACCAACAACATCCATGCCGTCCTCTCATAAACGATCTTACTAACACAAGGGCTACCTTAACATCATCGAACCGAGATCCAACTCACGCCACCGAGGCACTGAAACGCAATCTACCTGAGACACAACGAATCCAAGCGATTACACACATAGCACAAAACTAATTCACAATCCGAATTGGTTTTAATACGTTTCACACCTATTTGTAAAGGCTGCAATCTTATTCCAATTGTCACAAACTAGCTCATTTTCATACCAAAATATACACAGATGTTTATTCTCATAAGAACCAACACACGTCGCCTGACTTCGACATTACACATACTTATATTTAGTCAAGCCTTCGCAGTCAACTAATGATCACAGAACTCAATACCACATCATCTTTTATGTATGCTAGGAACACTATCACCTATGCTAATGAGGTGCTCGTACCCGAGCAAAAACAACGAACACTCGGTTTCAGAGAAAGGAATTCACATAGATCATCGAAAACTTCTAAAGAACACATGTAAAATGTTGAATGTAAACCTCCACCCTTGTCAATCCTCAACCACTTCCTTGCCTACAAACCACAACTTTTCTGTCACGAAAACACTAGATGTCACATCGTCGCCAAGTTCAAGATCCCAAGCAATTGAGATTATCACCCCAGCATCATAACCATTCAGATCCATACAGTCACATTAACTCTTTCTGAGTCGCTTGGGCCATCAGCACAATGCAGACACAATCTCCTACTTGCACACTCTTTTCTACACAAATCTAGCCACGTCCTACACCACATCATCATGCACATCCATAAGATCACATTTCACCATTAAACCACTAACTTTCAGTCAACTTCTCACCCCTGGTCGATTTCAATGCATCCCATTCAACATTCATCTTTACTCATAATAATGCGTATATCGGTCCTTCAAATCCATGGCGTTCCACCCTTAGTTAGTTATTTAATTCCAAACAGTTACCAACTATACTGTTAGTCAGTACTCACATGTATACTCACATCTTGTTTTGATATCCACGTCACATGTATAACAATCCTCTATCTTATAGTACCAGCACGTGATTCTTTGAGCACTCAACCTATTCATACTTTTCCCATCATGTAACCAAACACAACCTGCTTCTTGTTTTGAACAGTTTCATCTTATATACAATTTCTCAGGACATTCTAGCCGCCTAAAGCTTACCACGAAAAAACCACGCTATTCAATTCGCATACCATTCTCTTATCCTTCTAGTATCCGTGCTCATACACTTACTTCTTCAATATATCGACACCAAGTTATCTCATTACTCCGTCATAGCTAATGGGATCACAACCTTTCTTAGCTTCTCATCAATCAAACTAAAGCATCCCTACAAGAAAATTCCTCATCTATACCGATAAGATCATTCCGTTCTAAATCTGACAACCATATTAGCTCAAACAGGTCACACTGACGATGGCTCTTCAATACTAAATTTTTGGTGACTCGTACCTTTATTACATTTTCTTGATACTCTCACTCTATTCTCTATAGCTTGTCTCATTACCTCGAATGGGCACCCTATCGTCAACTCCGAGCAAACCGAGTAACTCCCACCTCAATAGAACACAAACTAAAACTCATGACGGATAATTAAGGCCATACTAGGCGAATTAGCACGGTCGCAAAAGATTCAGCACAAATCTTATTGGTTACTAATAAGAACCAAGGATATTAATATTCCCGCACAAACCAAAACACCCACTACATGCATCTATCAATCTGTCATGCAATCTCCATCTAGTCTCCGCACATAGAAGCTCTAGATTTCAGCACCAACTCTTCCGTTAGGGTGATGGATAAGCATTCCAAATTTACTAACTCAATATCTTAAAGGACACAACCCAAGCACTTACGTTCATAGAGTAAACAAACAACTCTTCACCGAGAAACCATGAGGAATCAATCCTATAACCATTCGATCGCAGTGGTACAAGCTCACATGGCATAACACTAAGAATCACAACAAGGCATAGAATCCATGGAGATCCCTTTCAGAAATCAACCAAGCCAAAAATCACTCGAGGTCCTGACATTTACGTCCAACTAGGATAAAACAGCTCACACACGATAACCACCATCCACAAGATAGTTCCCTCTGTGCCTAGAGAAAAGGAGAGGTCGACCAAAAATTCTCATCCAGTGCCATCACATTCCAAGTACATTCAAGAAAACATCATCCATCTGTCCTTACGTCACCCTTAAATACCATCATACAAATGTTGTCGACCCCGATCACAACAATCATACCACTCGTCCCACTCAGTTCTCAAGTTCAAACCCTGTTCACACTCTTCGACTACCCTTAACTTCTTTATCTTCCAGTGACACGTCTTACACATCTCTAAGCCCGTCACTGGGTATCTAGAAAGACACAATACCTTCCATTCACGTTTTCCCAAGGCTTCTTCTTACAAGATTGTGTTATACCAACTCGACTCCCAACGGGTAGACAATAGTCACGTTATAATCTCGAGCACACAGCTCATGCACACCCACGAAAGAAAGTGTAAAGTACTTAATCAAAGATGGCCAAAACTAAAACCTTTCACCCAGAGTTACCCATAACTCCTTATGACTATACGAACATCACCCATACTTCTGCAATCTATGCATAAAAACAATTACTTACCCCTTCGGATCCATGACTTTTGCCCAGCTCCAAACCACTCAAACTATCACGGTATATCGTTGAATTCCATCGTTCCACATTTCACTTGTAAGGGCAAGGCAACACAACCATTTCTATACTGCATATTCAATCATAAACAACTTTCACTTCTTCAAAGAGCATCGCATTCAAGACATATCAACTAAGCAACTAGATCAATCATACCATTTACACCTACCACGGGTTCTCAGATTTCATGCACTTAGCACTTGTAGGGGAGAAACACTAAAGAGATTACTTCGTCTCGCAAAAGATCTGAAACTACTCACACCGTAGTTTCATCCAGGCACACGGTTAACCAAACATGAAAATAACTTCCCACAATAGAAATCATACAAACCTCACCTCCCAATTCTAGGCCAAACGATACCACCATCCCTAGACCTCATGCTAGGTCACGAACCATCAACATCGTCCTCTCAAGGGATCTCTTTCCACTCACCGACACATCATCCTAAGACGACCAAATCAATTACACTAATAATAATCATCTCAGGCTCTACTAACCTCACACACTTGCACCTACCAAACCTCTCGCACTATTTATAGTTTCCACTCATGAGAATAATAATTCAAGCCACAAACCTCCATTCCATGAAACTATCCAAATAACCTTAAACTATTAAGCATTAAATCACAACCGTCTCCGGCACACATCTCATCATAGGTACATGCAAATTACTTGATAACCAACCTGTCGACAACATCTCTAACCCACATATTCATCCCTCACACAATTTCCAACTTCTATTAAGAAATACAACTCGGCTCCATACCATGAGATAAACACAAAGATCATCACACAGACCTTCAAACCACAAGTACCACTATGGTCACCAGTAACACCCCGTAGGAAAAGGAACATTCTCAAACACTGTCTAAGCTCAGATTGCCCAATCTACCTTAGGCCGATGATTATTACGCTCCCGTCCACTATGCTCCCATCTAAACCCAATCTCGGGATACACGGCTCATGACATAGTACGGCTCAAGACATAGCACGGCTCATGATGTACATAATCCTCAACGCACCCAAAACCACCCTTCATACCTATCCACAATTAACAACCCCCAAGAGGTTTTAAACACCTTACCATACCTATTCGTCAAACCACAGACAATGTAATGCACAACGGGTAACTAACTACGGTCACCCCCAACTTTATACGGATACAACACTTCCCAAACAATCAATGCTCATCTCACGAGCTTACACTCACGACCATCACTAATCGTCAGTTTGCACATCCACAACCAATACCATGATCTTATCTATAACTTGTCATAGTCCCTCAAGGACAACTCCTACCATAAGGATATCACAACGCACAACCAGGTTAAACTCAACTTAACCTTCTAAAGCTACATACTACTCAACACCTAGTCATATCACACCAACACATAATCACATATCCACATACCGAGGACAATCTCTAGGAGTGACACATTAATTTGGGTAACTCATTTGGATTTCCTGCTATAATGGACGTCGGCCAAATGCCTTTCTAACATGAACCCCGAACTAGTCGACCAGACGCCCAAGGGTATGACATGTCATCCCAAAGATCCAACCTCTATGCACAAACATCACATAACATGCAAATGTCAAATATCCCAATGAAATTTCATGCTGGCACACTAATACATGGATGTCACACATCAATGCAAACTCTCACGTAATGGATTAACTGTTTCCACGGTTCCTAGGTATTATAACCTATAGCTCTGATACCATTTGTAACTCTCCGGTTCTAACATAATATAATCTGAATATATTTTTGAAGATTAAACCTTTAAACAATCCTTTTATGTCCAAGGCTCCCTTAGAAATAACTTGTTATTAAACATTCATTAGGAAAACATACCCAACGAACCCCGCTCGAGCGGAGTCCTAACTGCTCGAGCGGTCAAGCACCCGAGACCTCATATCCCATAACTGTAAAATCTCTTCTAAGGACTTCGCTTGAGCGGTCAGGCACCCGAGACCTCATATCCCATTACTGTAAAATCTCTTCTAAGGACTTTGCTCGAGGGGTCAGGCACCCGAGACCACATATCCCATAACTGTAAAATCTCTTCTAAGGCTGAGAGTAACAACCATTTCCTCTCCTTCTTGAAATATGAATTCGGGCATACAACACAAGATCTTAAATATTCATAAAAGATTTAAACATCCATCTTTCCATGAAATACTAAAATTCAAACTTCATTAACACGATCTTTACCGAAAAAGTTAAAGTATTTACCCAGTAAACAATAGACGCCCTCACATGCATGCAAAACATGGATAGATGACCTTAAAGTCTTACAATATGGGTATTCTAATCCTCAATTACAATATTCTGAATATCCAAGAATAGAAATAACACCTGTTACAGTATCGTTATCCATAATTCATTAAGCAAAAAAAAAGAGAGAAAAAATAAAAAAAAAATTGAAATTCTGTACATTACGTTCAAGACTAACATCGAATACATGCATGATATGCAAAGATGGTTATGCAAGGTGCACATATAAATTAATCAAACACATTGTTTGTTTCCAAATAAATTCCCATTGCATAACCAAGTTTTATATGAAAAGGATTATTGTTTCATACTTCCTAGTTCCCATGAAATCGTTCAATTTACCATTCTTAATTAACCAAATACGTTTTACCTCTTTTTATCAACTCAACATATTTTCACATTTCACAATCCTTTCCTTTTCTTCAATCAAGGCTTCACTAACCCTATTCCTTTATAATCTTCAATTAACCCAACACGTTTTATCATTTCATTTCATTTCCGAATTAAGGTTTCACCAACCCGATTATTCACAACACACACACCAACGCACACCAACACACACTTTATTGGCGCTTTTTGCATTTTACCAATTCATGGTTCAAAACATAAGCACCAGCATCGGACGAGTGTATAGACCCACATAGTGTTACACTCAACCCGTCCACACAGGCCCCATGAGGTAATGGAACATTCTATACCCCGACATAACTATGTCCTTTCCCAGTTGCTAGCCGACTGGCAGAGAACCCAATCAATGCAATTTTCTGGTCTTTCACCGTGGAGCAACTCGTGCCCACCTTAAACGATCCCTTGGATCCACAAACCAGTCCTTTTTCAATATATCATAATACAACACACACATGTGAGTCTAACCCAAATGGTTCCTCTCTCCAAACCTATATCACAAACACGCGAGTCCAACCCTAAAGGTTCCTCTCGCCAAACCCACATCACACACACGCTAGTCTGACCCTAAAGATTTCTCTCGCCAAACCCACATTAATACATATTTCCATTATGCACAGTTTTCATTGTTTTATGGCTCAAATCCAAATTAACCCTCATATGGCTTCAATTTCACAAATTCATTAGTTTCATTCAACAAAACCCACATCTTTGGCTTGACATCAACATGTCTCACATTAATTTATAGAATTAAGTACACAATATGTTATGATAACCCCTAATTTGATCATTAATCACGTCAATTTTATCATACCGATTCTTTATATTCAAAACCCCCAAATTTCATGGTTTTAACCCAAAACCCAAACCCTAAGATCTCAATTCTCAACTCATTCTCAATAAATGATATTGTCAAGATAAGAACATGATAAATCCCTTATGAATCCAAGATTTAACCCGCACTATCACTAGATTTCAATTTAATGCTTTATAAACGCAAATCCCATGCTTTTATGTTCATATATTTGAAAATACAACACATACCACAAAGATACTCAAACAAAGTCTTAGATCCTACCTTAGGGATGCTAGATCCACATGAGAAAGCCTCAAACGAGCTCCATCCACGAGAACCTCTAACCGCACGGCGAGAAAAGCATCTCCAATGCCAAGACTGGGCCTCTAATGTTTGAGCCACTAAGAGGAAGCCAAGAAAACTCATTAGGAGGAGCCAAACAAACCTCCAACCCAAACCCTAGCCTCACATGTGCTCCAGAGAGAGAGAGAGAAGGGAAAATAATGGGAAGAAAAGGAGCCACACACGATATTTAAAGAATCTGTTCTGTAACAGTCCGCTAGAGCGGACCCCCACTGCTCGAGTTGTCCGCTCACTCTGGACCTCTCTGCCACTTGTCTGCTAGAGCGGGCTCCCAACAGCTTGAGCAGTCAGCGCTGGGAGACAGACCGAACTGAAGCTGTCAAAACTGAGCTTAAGCATAAGCCAATCACCTTACAACGATGTTCTGATACACTACACGATCCATGGCCCTCATCTTTCATCGTTACACGATTAAAAATTTAATTCTCCCTCCAAATTAACACTTTTATCAAATCCATCGGAGGTCTTAAAACAAGGTTTTTATTAAATCCTTAAAATAAAAAGCGGCCAGGTCGCTACATTCTGACTGCCTTAGATATATACAATTCACCCTGGCCTGTTTAACATGATTCGGCAGTAGATTGATTGTGACGTTTGGTTTCTGAATAGCCGAGGGAGGTGGAATGACCTTGTTGTGAATTAAATCCTAGATTTGATGGCAGAGTCGTAAGCAGTTGTCCTGATAAAATGCAGAGTATTGGGAATGGTTTAATCTTGGCAGTAGGGGTTTGGTAGTGGCATTAGATCCAAAAGTTTTGTTAGCCCCTTCTCGACAAGTCGATTCAGGTCTGTCGACAATGGTATATTGAGGGGAGTAAAAACTCTTCTTAGCATCCTTTGCTGTGATGAATAGTTATTTTCGAATTGTGGTACAAAAGATAAGGAACTTGGTTACTCATATTGAGGGTTCAAAAGGTTAACCTCATTCGCACGAGAAACAAGGTTGGTAAAGGTGGTTGGTTTGCTTTGATTGTTTGTGGGGTAAGACCTTCTTAGTTTCTGACTTGGCTCGGATTTCATAATATCTTCGGACTGCATCACATCTTCAATTTGGACCCCAGCGTCAAACAACTGCTCGAAAGTGGACAGCGGCTGTGTTATTAGATAACCCTTCAATGGAGACTGGAGATTTTTTACTACAATCCTCATTTGTTCCTTCTCAGTTAGCCAATTTATCATTTTTTTCGTCTTTTCCATCCACTTGGTTAGAAAATCCATAAATGACTCTCGGCCTTTCTCTGGATGGTTTCGAGTTCTCAAGTAGTGACGTCTAGCTAGATGTTGTAGCTATACTTACTGACAAAGGCAGTAGCAATGTCTTCCCATGTCCTAGTCTTTGTAACATCTAAGGAGAGAAATTATTTCTGTGCCGCCCTAAAGAGTGATCGATGGAATAATTGGGCCTTTAGCTAATCATCAATTCCCATGGGGGGAGAGTAACGACATACATCCTTAGATGAATCCGAGGATCTTCGGTGTCGTCGAACTTCTCCATCTTCAGCATCTTAAATTTTTCTGGCAGTTTGGCATCTAGGAATAAGCACAAACTGCCTACATCCAGTAAGTATTCTTCCATTTTCATCGCCTTTCTCAGTACTTTTTTCATTCTGTCAATCTTTTTTGCCAGCACGAATTCCCTAGATTAGTCTTTATTTTCCTCCTCTACTATGACTTGACGAGGAACCCCAGTAGTACAACAACCGACGGCAATTCTTGTTCCTAATTATCTGCCTAGAAGTCTTCTCCATTCTAATTTGGATCATCTTGTTGCTCGTTTTCCCTTGGCAAGCGAGCCTGGATTGCTAGAATTTGGGCCTGACACTAGTTCTTAAGCTTGTGTCTACTGTTCAACTGCCCTCTGTATCTCAATAATTACCGTCATCAAGGCTGTCAGGTTCACTTCATTCTTTTCCATTTCAGATGATTTTGTTGCTCATTTAGATATTCTGTAGAGTCTACCTATTTCTGACCTAACCCAAACACGCACTGGATGCAGTTTCTTTGACTTAATGATCTAAAACAAGCACAACCCTGATAACCCGATAAGAGAAAAGCAATTATCAAAAACCTATTAGGTAATCCCCTGATAACAGATAGCAGAACAACTAACTGCAAGCAGCAAAACAGCAGAATGCCCCAGCAGGGCCCAAACCAACAGAAAATTGGAAAGCACTACACCCCGGGTAAAACTATTAGGAGAGAGAAAGCAATCCTAAACCGAAAACAAAAGGCTTCAACAAAAACAAAGGCAAAGCCCCGAAATGAAAATCGAGCTTTTAAAGCTCTAAGGCTAAGACCAAAAACCCGAGTAAGAACCCGAAGGGAAACTATTCTAAAACGAACAAAAGCCGAAGGTAAACCCGGGTTGAACCACGGGAGAGAAATTGTTCTAAGCCAAGCAAAGAAACAAAAGGTCCTAAACAAACGTAAACAAAACATACAATGAAACAAAACATTTAATCCTACCGGTTAAGCACCTAATGGGAAGGTTCTAAGCTGCTATATGCAGAAAAAGGCCGGTTGGTAAATCACTCTGGGTACCTTCGGAATAGAGTTAAGAATATACCTTACATGCTTGGTGTGGTACAGGACATGTTCAAACGGTACACAATAACTCTTTTACCTCACCTATACAAGTGTACAGCCAAAGGGCTTGCCCATCTTCTCGACATAGTCCCGAGACAGTAAACATTCCCCGGTGGAGTCGCTAGAAAATGCGGTATCGAGTCGACCAAGTAGGGGGCTAAGAACAATGTAGATGCGTGCGAAAATGAAAATAACAAAGTTATATTAAGAACCGATGATGTTTTCGAGTCTAACCCTCTCATTTGATTTTGTAAACCAATCCCCAGCAGAGTCGCTAGAAAATACTGTGGCGCCGGGATTTAGGATTGGTTTCAAAATGAAAATAGGAAATTCAAGAGTTAATTTAAAATTCTTTTAACACCTTCAAAACTAAAATGTCTTGAAAACCTATTTTTATTAAAAAATGGAGTCGCCACTTGATTTTTGAGAAAAATCAAGAAAAATAAAAATGGGCCACTAATCTTTGAAAACGTTAACCAGAGAAAACAGGGATTTAGGGGCTAAAATACGAATCAAGAAAGGTGTTAGGCACGCCGTTCGCTCAATCGTAAGATTGGTCTCTACTAGTCATCATTGGTTCTTTAATTTGGTTTCTCAAATGCATGCAAATATAGAAAATTGAAACGAAGAGAGAACATCCAAAATCAAATAATAAAAATACATAGCATAGGTTTATAGAACACTGTGGGCGTTTTTGGAGATTGGGAGGAGGGGGTGGCACCAGATATCTATTATTTTTAGAAAAATGTTCCTTTTCTATTTAAAATGGAAAATCCAAGATAGCCAAACGCATTATTAAAATAAAGTAGAGTTGCCATTTGATTTTTGAGAAAAACTAAGAAAAACAAAAGAATGTTGCGGATCTTTTAAAAGCGTAATCAAAGAAAAAGAGGGTTCGGGAGCTAAGGTACAAGAAGGGAAGGTGTTAGGTACCCTTCTCGCCAAATCGTGAGGTTGGCCTCTATTTTGTCAATGTTGGTTCTTATTATAATTTTTTTAAAGGTAACATATACAGAACGAGAGGTTGAAGAGAGTTCAAACAAAAGCAAACAACAAAGCAAAACCTAACTATGATTCTCAGGGTCATACGATTTGGTTATTATTTCTAGATATGCCACACGTATAGTTTGAGTAAAGCAAAGCAAAAAACATGCGAGTGAGCAGTAAAATAAATAAATAAAAACCTAAGGGACATGTAACAAAGTTTTAGTTTCTAACATGCTATAAACATGTTATACAAAACAAAACAAAAAAGATTAAAACACTATTTCGAGCTACTGGATATGCATAAAACACAGGACCATAGCAACACATGTCGCGGCCGTGACATAAAAGGTCACAAAGCTTGTGGTCGTGACAAATATAAGGTTACCGCGACAAACATGATAAATAAAACCTCACGGCCATGACAAATGAAAGTCGCAGCTGTTGTTTTCATGGTTTCAAAAAGGGTATGAATGTGAAGCAAGGACCAAAAAGGGGCCTAAATGTGTAGGATAAACAGAACAGAGGCCATGGCCTATCAATCTTAGGCCAAATACCTCATCTTTCATCATTCATGCAATGAAAAGCACTAAACAGAAAGTACTGGACACGGCGTATGGAAAAAAAGGATACATGACCACATCTCTCATGTCACTATCTTCTAAAAATCAAGCAGCCGTAGCCATGGTAAAAGGGTGGCAGTGACAATCACAGAGGTAAAACTAACGGCCATGAAAATAACATATGGAAGCCAGCACTTTGTGGCTTATAAAACATATGGCCGTGGGTATTTTAAGGTCATGACCGACATGTTCTAGATCCACATTAGGTACTAGAATGAAAGTATAAAGAACAGCAATCACAACCCATTGATCTGGTGTTAGATATGCTGTTTATTGCCCCTCAAGGAAGGAAACAAGGGTATAAAAGAAAGAATACATATCAAAACAGCAAAGAGAAAAAGAAAACTATAAAGCATAAATATTACCAAGCCTTTAAAGATATCTTCACACTCTTAGCCCAAGACAAAGGTCACAACCTAGATAAAGGAATATCACGGTCGGACTATTCGTAGGCATAAAGGTGACGACTCGGTATAAGAACCTCACAACCGTTGGTTTTTTAGAACCTCAGAACAAGCAGAAATAAAAATGTAATGAACAGAGACCATAGCTCATTCAATCTAGGCCAGATCTACTATTTATCACTTCTTAAGAATGTAAACCGAGATGCATGAACATTAAATAGAACTAAAACAAGATAGAAGAATATGAAATAAAAGGAGATCAAAGGGTTTTGAAAGTATTTCTTTACATTTTCAGCCTAAAAGGAATATTACGGCCTAGACAAATAAACCACATGGCCGTATCTTGTATAGGTCTAAAAATGACGACTCGGTATAGGAACCTCATGGCCATTACTATTTTCGATCAAAAAGATGGTGGCTCAACATGACACTTCACGGCCATTACTATAGGTTAAACAAACCCCACGGTCGTGCCATTAAAAGGTCATGGCCGTTGGTTTTGTAGAACCTTAGAAAACTTCAAATGTATTCGATGTTCTGGTGAGTATGAAAACAGAACATAAACAATAGTAACTATACGGAGTAGAAGACAGTAAAGGAACTGAATATAATAAGAACTTAAGGAAAATGATGCTTATGTAGAAATAAATGATATCAAAACAATAGAAACCTCACCCACAACACCCTCGGAGGAAGAAAATGAGGGTTTAATGAAAAGTCGTGGTTCCTAAGGTTACCTTGTGTGTATATCCGCCTGAAGTGGTCCCTTGGGGGCGTGAATAGGAGATCATCAATCCAATACAAGCTCCAAGGACTCCTCCAAGGCAAGCAAGAACACAAAAACGGCTTGGAAAGTATAGGATATTCGGTGAGAATGGATTTTGGCAGAGTAAGGGTGTTTTGGAATTGTTCTCCTCTATTTTTGCTTGGAATCGCCGCCTATTTTTAGGCAAGAAGAGCAACACAGACCCCTTCTGGGATGCTGTCAACTGTCCAAAAATGGTTAATAGTGACGGCCGCTACCTTTTTGCTTTTCAACAGTTTAGGTTGGCACCTTTTTGCTTTTTACAGTTCAGGCTGCAACTTGTATGAAGATAAAACATAGCGGTAGGGTTTCCAAAGTGGTGGCCGTTACAACAAAGGTAGCAGTCAAGATCAAAAAGTAGCGGCGAGGATCAAATAGTGATGGCCGTTAGAAATAAAGGTCACGACTTGGGCTATTTGATGGTTCTGAGCTTGATTCTCATTCTTTCGTCATCGGGGCACATTCGAGACGAGTGCCTAAGATTCGACTTGGTTAGATTGGAGCATCTACAGTTGCCCCTCTTTGATAGAGCTTTGCAGTAACTCGTGGTGCAAGTGAATGTCAAAGCTCTAGAGACGAACCGATCGAACAAACCGCCAATCTTAGGCACAAACAAAACATGCAAAAAAGCGTAGTCAAACTCGAATGTCCATCGAGCTTTCTATGGACCCATCTTGTAAGGGATCAGACCAATCATAGTTTGCGGGGCAATGCATATGATGCAAATAGACTAATCATGATGCATGACAAATGCAAAACATAGTGTAGATACAAGGTATGATGCAAAACATTAGAACTTCAAAAGCTTTAAGAACTCCACTGAAGGTGCCTGGGAAGCAGGGCTTAGGGTGCCTTAACAAATCTAAGAATCGTCTTACAAACTTAGGACCTAGGCAACACTTTGCATATGACTAGGGCTTGAAGAGAGCGATACCTAGTCCTCTAGGGCTTGGGAAAAGGGGATGCCTAGTCCTCTAAGGCTTGGAAGAGGGATGGCTAGTCCTATAGGGCTCAAAAAAGAGAGATACCTAATCCTCCAGGGATTAGAAAAGAGGGATGCCTAGCTTGGAAAAGATCTAAAGAATGTCTCACGAACTTAGGACCTAGACAACACTTCGAATATGACTAGGGTTTTAGAAGAGAGGGAAAGAGCACTTGGCGCGAGCAACAACCCTTGCTGCTTTCTTCTTCTTTTCTTTTTTCTTTTATTTCTTGTACAAGGAGGCCTATGTGCCTATTTCTTTACTTAGGATTGCGTGCTTGCTGATACACTTGATGCACTGCACATGTATACACTACTGTTTTGATTGGGACATGCCTTCATGTCTTTAGATTACGTTATGTTCATTGTGGATGCTTGTGTTTTTTCATACATATGAAAACATGTCTTTGATCACTAGAATCTTTTATTATGCATGGTATATGTTTGTGAGTTGAATATTTGCCCTGCGAGCCCATTTTTGTGTTACGAGTTGCTTATAAGTTCTTGGCAAGGATGCTAGCAAGAAAGGGATGTGCTATAAAAAAAATTTTGTAGGGAAAAGGTTGCAGCCGTGAGGAAAAATCTCACGCCCATAATGTTTGAAAGTGGCAGCCTAGAAGATTGGAGTTCATGGCTATGATGTTTTATGGCGAAGCTTTTTGGCTCAAAAATCAAGGTTGATTCTATGGACACACCTTTTCTGGCTTTATAAAGAGGGCAACTGTTCCAGACCCCAATGCTCTACATATCTTTTCACTTCTCTTGTTTTCTTCATGGCCCACTCTTATAACAACTCCTTATTGGCTTGGATGG
This sequence comes from Heliamphora pulchella, assembly GCA_032270985.1. NCBI lineage: Eukaryota > Viridiplantae > Streptophyta > Magnoliopsida > Ericales > Sarraceniaceae > Heliamphora > Heliamphora pulchella. The sequence continues at coordinate 14,664 of JAULJZ010168266.1, forward strand.
ACAACTTCTCTCTGGTTGAGCACAAAAAATTTCTCAACTTTGGTCTAAATGAGCTATTCTCCTTGCAAACGATGAGGTTATATTGGCATCTTCTACGAGGAGCAGCCCAATTACGGGACCCTAAGGTACATGTATTTCGTTTCGGATACGAGGAGCTGTGTCCAACGGTGGAGAACTTTTCTACTATTCTCAAGATTTCGGGTCGAGAGGAGGTCCTAGTTCTCACCCCTTTCTCGAGTCCTAGGGAAAGGTTGGAATAGCTTTGTGGCTACCCCAAGTGTGAGGCTTCACTTATGGAGTTCTTGATGTGGCTCAGATCATTGGCCGATTCCGACCCGTTCTGCTCCAGCGTCGTTATGCTCTTTGTATCTGTTTACTAGCCCGTTTTCTTCTGGGGTCTTCTGATGGATGGGCTAGCTCTTCTTCGGTGGATGCAGCTTATTAAATTCACAAGGGCCAGGACCCCATTCCACTAGTTCTTGCTGAGACGCTTCTCGAGCTTGATGCGGTCCATACAGAGGTTGTCCCTTTTTTCGCGGGCAGTGCTTTACTGCTACAGGTATTCACTCGACTCTCTTTTTTCTATATTTCTCTATCTTTTCGCTTAATTTTCCTTTCTATATTTTTTCGCTTAGCTCTCCTTTTTTCTGTATTTCTCTCAGGTTTGACTGATGGAGATGGTGAATCTACTGGAGAAATCCATGTCTGATAGCTACAGCATAAAGTCTGTTGTCCATCATCAAGCTACCGCCTCTGCTCCACTAAAGCTGATTGGAAGGACTATTGAGGACATTTTCTGGTAATGCCCCTCGTTGAAGATTTCCCTTATGACTACTGCCACCATGGATCACCCCATGGTCTTGTTAGTTGGCTTGAAGCTAGCTACTTTCTATCATCCATACCGCATTCAAAATCAGGTCGGGCACACTCAAACTTGGCCTGATGCTGCTATGAGCCATCTATACAGTTCTCCTCATTATGCTCCCTTCTTAGGCCAATACCGGCGGACTTAGTCTTTCTGATCGATGATGCCAGTTGGTAGCGAGTTTGATGGCGAGCTTTTGGGGATTATGAAGCTGCGCTAGGGAAGGAGCTAGAGCATGGTGCAAAGCGAGGAGGGGACGCAGAAAGAAGGACTTAATTTTTCTTTGTTGTGCCCCAACATTTTGATGCTTTCCTTTTAGTTTTTTAGGAAAAACATGAGGACTTGCGAGCCTCTCTTGTTTTTAGAATCATACTGAATTAGTAAAACTTATTAATGAAAGTTTCTCAGCCTCTAGTTTGTGATGATTTCTGAGAATGTTCCTTAGATTTTTGCTTTTGCAGTATAACCAATTTATTTAAAAAATCTTAAAGTAAACTTTTGCATTGATCAATTATTTGAAACATGATTACAGAGGAGAGCTCCGAACAAAGATTTGGGATGAACTTCTGACAGAAGCTGCCTACGTATTCCGAAGAAGGGAATCATACCATAATATAGTTTGAGGTTTGGATTACATTCGGGTATTGACACTCTCCTTTTCATTACCCTAACTTTTGCTAAGGTCGACCTTTCGGGTTTTCAACCTTGCGGGCTGCTTTAACTTTTTGTTGGGTTGCCTTTACGATTTTCAACCCAGCGATCTTATCTTTTTGTTTCTCAAGGATAAAACCTCTTGGGCTGACCTGAGTTGATTGGTGTAGAAAAGACATTCCCATCTAGACCCAGAAGAATAGTGGCTCCTTCTGACATTAGGGTTTTGATAAGATGAGGTTCGGCCTAATTAGGTTTGAACTTACCCATTAGGTCGAAGATTGGGGCTGAGAACCAAATCACTTTCTTTCAAATTTCGAGGCTTAACCTTCTTGTTAAATGCCTGAGTTATTCTCCTCTAATACCCTTGAATAATGCTCTAAGTCTCCTTTCATCGAACAAAAGTAACTCTTTGAACCTATCCCTCTGCCAATCTAATTCGGGAATACTACTTTTAGCCATAATCCTTAAGGATGGAATCTCCAGCTATATGGGTAGGATCGGTTCCATCTATAAACCAATGCATACGGTATTGCTCCGGTAGAGGCCCCGATTGACGTTCGGTATCCCCAAAATGTAAATGGCAGCTTCTCCGGCCAATCTCTACTTCTCTCTATTGTTCTTTTGCAGAATCTTTCTTTACGTTTTGGTTGGCAGCTTCCACAGGTCCATTGATTCACGGTCTGTACGGGGAAGAATTGTTAGCAGTGATTCGGTACTCCTCCAAGAGATCCAAAAATTTCTCCTTGGAGGCAAGAACCATTATCAAAAATTATCTTGTGCGGGACCCCGTACTGACAGATAAGATTCTCCTTAATGAACTTGGATACCTGGGAGGCCTTCAGGACAGAGTAAGAGGCAACTTAGACTCACTTCGTGAAGTAGTCAATTGCTACAAGAATAAACTCATGTCCATTTAATCCCTTGGGTGTGATCCTTCCTATCATGTCAATCCCCTAAATTGAGAATGGCCAAGGTGATGTTATGTTACAAAGCTAAGATGGTGGCACAAGCATGAGGTTCATGTGAACATGACATTTTTGGCATCTGTTTCTATTTTCATCCAAAAGTATCCTTGGTGCAGGATCTTCTTAGCCAGCATTATTCCATTCATCTGAGGTCCGCAAACTCCTCTATGAACTTCCCTCATCAACTCGTGTCATTCTTCCGTGTCAACATAGAGTTTATTAACTCCCAGATATCCCCCTCGTACAATCCCCCCATATGTCACAAACTGCACGACGAGTCTTCTAATAGCTCTTTGATCCTTCTTGCTGGCTCGATTAGGATACTCTCTCTTCTCAATGAAATTCCAAATGTCGTGATACTAGGGTAGTCCATAATTGACTTCTTGGGTAGCGACGATATTACCGATTGCTGGTGTATCTCTTTGTTGAATCTCCAGGGGTCTCATCTTTACTCCGGACGGTATATCTATCATTGATGCCCGAGTAGCCAAGGTGTTAGCGAACTTATCCTGTAACCTTGAGGTGTTAAATACCAACACATCTATGTGGGGGAGAGGGAAGTCATTCTTAGGACTAGCCCTGTTAAGATCTCTGAAGTCGACACACTCGAATTCTTTCATCTTTCTTTAAGACTGGGATGATGTTAGCAACCTACGCAATCATGAGGAATCTAGCGTCTATCTGCTTGGTGACTCCCACCTTAATCTTGAGAGCCTAGTCTAACCTGATTCTTTTAAGCTTCTGTTCGATGGGTTTGGCATTGGAATAGAGTGGGATTTGATGTTTGTACAATGTTAGGATTGATTTCGGGTATATCTTCGTAGGACCATGCAAAAACAACTTAAAATTCTTTTAATAAAAAGGTTAACTGCTCACGTTTTTCTGAAGAGAGCATAGAGCCAACATAAATTATCTGTGGATCCCTTTCATTATTAAGATTTATTAAAACAGTTTCTTTCATTACAGGTTTAGCTCACATTTCTTCTTCCTTTTCAATTAAAAGTTTTAATTCTTTGGGGATATCCCTCTCAAATTCATTAAAATTTTCTATGCAAGATATTTTAGGCACAACGAAGTAAGCCAAATCCATATTCATTTCATTGATTTCAATAGGGATTACAATTTTGGACCCGAAATAGAAAGGGACTTGGGATGCCAACAGGTGTATTCCCGGCAAATTTGTCATCATAGGAACCATTAACCAACTCAATCAAAACAGACTCAACATAATCGGATTTTAACTCACTTTCCACATCATGAACATGAAAATTCTCAAAGGACTGACTCTTTTACATTTTAGCAGCATCCATGATAAGAACAATGTAATCCGTAGGCACGTCAGCATCCATCATCAACACGTCCTTTTCTTCTTTGTTACCTATATGCACTCGGGACATTTTTTCATCGAACAAAGAACCCAGATCTCCCCCTTCGCAATGAATAACCCAGTCTGTTGGCACTTTTTCAGTGAATTCCATCTGCCATATCTCTGCTTCTTCCTCACTGTCAGACAACTGATGGTCGAAAAAGATTTCCAGCCCTGGCAACTTTTGATTAGTCTTCTTCTCTATCCATAGTTCAAAAAACCCACAGTAAGGGAAATCATCCCCTTCCTTGATACATTGTCCGTACAATGTCGGCCCGTACTTTCTCATCTTTGGTTCTTCCAACTTTGCCTTGTTCACCAGTCCGTATCCATGGCGATTGTGGTGCACGAGAATTAGTACCGAGAATCCTTGCAGGTGTTTGCCTAATCCCATTCTTAGAAAATTAGACATTCCTTTCATCATGGCCACGACTTTCGGGTTCACATAGTTTTCTTCATTATTCATCAAAACTTACACAGCCTTAGTCTCGTCAAAGTTGAACCCATTTAGGAGGAGATCCTCCTCCCCATGTTGATTCTCAAGGAGTGGGGTAGTGTCACTAAACGGGGTTGGTAAGCCCGTTTCACCCAGAATGGTGGCAATTACTCCTTCCTTGATGAACTTCACCTTTCGGTGTAGGGTCGACGGAACTACTCTAACTGTCGGATCATATAGCCACGGTCTTCCCAATAAAAGATTAAATGAGGCTGGCACATTGAGAACATGAAATTCCACCTCACTTTCTAAAGTTCGCACAAACACAGCGAAAGTTACCAATCCCAATATGTCTCTTCTCGTGTTGTCGTATGCACGTACTCCTTATGCACTCGACTTGAAGTCTTGCGTCTTCAACCCCAAACCATAAGAAGTTCATAGTAGGCACACATTAAGGACATAACCATTGTCAACCAAGATGACTGACACCCATTTCCCTAAACACTAGACGGTCAGGTATAGCAGCTTGTTATGTGATGGTCCCTCTGTCAAAAAATCTTTGTCACTGAAGGTGATAACGTTAGACTGATTCTCGGGAATAAGCATTTTAACCAGCTGGTCGGGGGACACATCGATCGGGATGTCTATGCTGTTGAGATCCTTTAGGATTGCCTGTCGGTGCTTGTGGGAAGCCATGAGTAGTCCCCAAATACTCACATTAGCCTGCGTCTTCTTAAGCTACTTCAAAACTATGCCTTCCACTTCATTGTTCTGTTTCTCTGCTTGCTTTCTTGATTCCTCTATGCCCCTACTTGGCTGCCCCATTTCTAGCTGTGCGGGCTTAAAATGCCTCCCATTTCTTGTCAGGTATTCGACTTGCTTCTCGGGTTCCCACATACCCTCGAACTGGTCGATCACTTTGCGGATTTCAGCCACTGGGTATATCTTCCCTTGGAAAGTCTAGAAGTCGTTAAAGCTTGTCTTTCCTTGGTTACCTTCTTTATTGGCTCCTTCGAGTCCCAAAAGATCCTCTTTGATTCTCATCACATTTTGTGCAAACCAAAGAGATTTTTCACTGATAGTAGTCTCTAATTCGAAGAGTTGTGGCAACTATACCACATCAAACGGATCCTTGCAGTCATATAACGGGGGAGGGACCCAAGGTTCCCAAGAACCTCCATGGTCATACGGTTCCTCCACAATCGGGTGCCACTCCGGCACATCTTCTCCTTCATCATACTCCATATCCATGAATTCTTGCTCTATTTCTTCCAATTTCCATGTCGTTCTCTTCTTGGTACAAAATTTCTTCTACCCATTCATTCATTCATAAATATAAATAAAGGGATATTCTAGCCATTCATTCATATTTACATACCTTACTTATTGTAGACACCCTAATTTGACCCCGCCCAATCTTAGGTGAATCCGATGATTAAAACAGCTGGAATGGTTCCTTAATTTGATCCTCAGGAAATGATCCAAGCTCGGTATTTGAACCAAATCATCAAAACCTTCAAAATCAATAAAATTATGTTGAACCACTAATAACTTGCTATGCAAGTTATTCCCAATGTGGCGACCACCATGTTCATTACGGCGACAGCCAATAGAACCTCTTGGAAACCCTAGCGAAAAGTGGCGACCGCCGACTCTAACCTGGCGACCGTCAACTCCAACCTGGCAACCGCCAACTCATGATATGGCGACCGCCACCTTGAAAAACCCTAATGTGTCCCAGAACGTGTCAGCATCTCATTGGTGGAAGAATTCTATAAATATTGTATCCCCTGGTACATTTTCAGGACAAAGAAATTAGTGAGAGATTTAGTGAGAGAAGCTCTGCCGAGTCGCTGAGCGATCCGAGCCCCGACGCCGAAACCCTGCTGAAATACTGAGAGTTGAATCTCGGATACTAAAATTCTTGCTTGGATCATCACCCGAGGATTAGATCATTGAAGCACATTCCCCGACTTGAGGATTCCTTAGCAATCCAGGTACCTCGTTTGGATCCTAGATCCTTCTAACTCCATTCTCTCTCTCTTCTGGAGTGATTAGGTTAAATTCAATTTCAATTTACATATTCCTTTCATTTGCACAGTTAATCTTATTTGCTTGCTTTCCTTTAATTCCTTAGTTATTAATTTCCTCACATTTCATACTTTACACACTGTTACTTTTTTTATTTATTCATCCATTAAGTGCTAATATATTTTGGCAATTACAACTTGTAATGTTGTTAATTGTTATTATCAGTACACTAATATTCATGTGAATATAGTTGTTAATACTATATTCTCATTTTCTAATAATTGTCTAGTTATTTATTCTTCATTTTGTTTATTTTCTTTTTTATTCTCTTTTCCTAATGTTAGTTTAATTTTCTTTACTAGTTTATTTCTTTTTCTTTTCTTTTCTTGTAATATTAGTTTAATTCCTTTTTCTAGTTTTTTTTTCATCTCCTTTTCTTTCTCCTTTTATTTCTAACATTTATCTTCTTGTAATAGTTAGTTTAATTTCTTTTAGCATTAACTTAATGTTTTAGCATTTACATCCTTTTTCTTTTCTTTTCTTTTAATATTAGTGTAATGTTCTTTTCTTTTCTAGCACTTTATTTTCTTTATTACTAGCTTTTGTAATTTATCATTTTATTTATTAGCTTTACTTTCCTTTAAAAGTTTCATTTTATTTTTCTATAACTTTATTTTCCTATTATAGTTTTTTTTTATAAATTCAAAAATCACAAAAAAACTCTTAAGTTAATTTTCACCTTTAAATGACATTATAATTCTCTTTTTATAAAAGCTAAAACTCTATTATTCATTTTATTTCTTTTATTTTTTTCCTTTTTCTTTTCTTTTTTTTTATTCTCTTTTAAAATATAAAATGTGAATGGTTAGGTTTTCTTTTATTAATAGCATTTGCTAAACCTTCTTTTCTTGGCTTAATTTTTCTTTTGTAAGCTTTCCCTTTATTTCTTTTTCTTTTAAATTAAATCTTCAAATATTTTCTTATCATATTAATACATAAAATACTTGTTATTAGGTTTCATTATTTTTCTTTGATAAACTTTTAATATAGGATTTTCACATGCTTTTATTTTGGTTATGCATTTCAGAGTTTAAGAATATGCATGTTTTATATGTTAATTTAGTGTTATGCTAAGAATAGTTTAGCTTATTTTGTTAGCAATTCATGTTTAGGTAATTTTAACAATTTCTAGCATATTTTTGTTCTTTTACACAAATCATGATAGTCAGTTTATTCTTGTAAAAATTGCATGTGGAAGTATACCATGTATTCTTTTGTTAGAAATTGTATGCTGTAGGACTTAGAAATTTTCTTTTAATACTTGTTTTATTTGGCATTTTATATACGTATGTTATGCATTTTTCATATTTAATTTTGGATGTTCTCTCTTTGCCTCAACTTTCTTTACTTGCATACATTTGAAAAATCTAATTAAAGAACCAATGATGATTAGTAGAGGCCAACTTTACGGTTGGGTGAACGGGGTGTCTAACACCTTCCCTGATTCGAATCTTAGCCTCCGAACCCTCTTTCTCTTGTTAAACGTTTTAAAGATCAGTAGCCATTTTTGTTTTTCTTAGTTTTTCTCAAAAACTTAGTGGCGACTCCATTTTTAATAAAAAAGGGTTTTCAAAATTTGGTTTCAAGGTGTTAAAATATTTTTCAAAACATCTTTTGAATCCCATATTTTTTACCATTTTCCAAAAACTCCAAAATCTCAGCGCCACAGTATTTTTTAGTGACTCTGCTGGGCACTGGTTTATAAAATCAAATAAGAGAGCTAGACTTAAAAACATCATTGGTTCTTAATATGTATTTCTCACTTGCATTTTCGCATGCATATGCATTGTTCTTCAAATCCCTAGCCTGGTTGACCTGATGCCCTGAACGTTAATCCGTTTCGGAGATTATTGGGAAGGCGGGCAACCCTTACTGACTGTACGCTTTCATAAGTATAGTAAAACAGTTCGAGTGTACCGTTTGACCATGTTCTGCACCTCTCTAGGCATGGGAGGTATATACTCGGCTCTATTCAGAAGGTACCCTGTTCGATTGACCAAAATCGGCCTTTTTGCATATAATAACTTAGAACCCTCCATTAGGTGCTGCTAACCCTAGTAAGATTATGTGTTTTGTTAATTGTATATTTTGATTGCGATTGTTAGGATTGTTTGTTCGGATTAGGCTAGTTCATTTTCTGGGTTCGGCCCGAGTTTTCAGTTATCTCTTGTTGTTTAGGTTAGCTCTTCCTTCGGGTTCTTACCCGGGTTACGTTCTTCACCTTGTTTGGTTTTTACGCTATAGTTTTCTTCTCAGAATCATGCCCGTGTTTTGTTTTGAAGCCTCTAGGATAGTTTCTCTCTCTTTCGGGGTCTTCTTGGGTTGTTAGTTCTATACCCCTATTTTTGTTTAGGCTCGCTTTCTTCTTACCATTGTTAGACTCGTCTAAGTTAGTTTTGCTTCCCTACCGTTATGCTGTCCATTTTTTCTTAAGATTTTTAGGTCAAACCGGTCCATTCAGCCTAGCTTTATTTTCTTATCAAAGTGCTGCCCGTTTCTCCGTTTAGATCCTTTGGACAAACCCCTACTTAGCTTTCCTAGGTTCTCAGATGTTCAATTGTTATGCTACCGATATGGGCTCAACAGGGGCATTGCTTCAGTTTCAGTGCTTATATCTGTTTATGTTCATCCGTTTTGGTATTTGAGATGTTTGCTACTTTTCACTTGAATTCTTGTCTGGGAAGTGTCTGATACTGGTTATTCTGCTTTTGGGATCTAGGTTTTCTTCGAGTTTAGATCATTGAGCCATGAAGACTACAGTCAACGCGTGTCTGGGCTAGGTGAGTAACAAGAAAATTCTACAGGATATCTGAACAATTAGCTTAATCATCTGAAATGGTAGAGAATGAAGTGAATCTAACAGCCCTGATGAAGGCAATTACTGATATACAGAGGTCCATGGAGCAATAAACCCAAGCTCAGGTATAATGTCAGGCACAAATCTAGACGATTCAAGCCCATTTTTCGGTACTGAACGAACAACATGACGAACCAAACAGTAACGGGGAAGACTTTTGGGATGACAATCAGGTTCTCGATAGACCACAACTTGTTCCGCAACCACCACGGATCCCTCGTTAGGTGATAGTTGAGAAAAAAAATATTGTTCAGTCTAGAGAATCTACATTGGCTGAGAAGATCGACCGAATGGAAAAGGTCTTTAGAAAGGCCAAGGGAGTCGAGGAACATATGCTCAATGTAGGAGGACTTTGTTTGTTCTTGGATGCTGAGCTACCAGAAAAGTTTAAAATGCTTGAAATGGAGAAGTTTGATGGAACTAATGATCCAAGAATTCATTTGAGAATGTATGTCGCCATCCTCTCTGTTGGAGGCAAAACTGCCAAGATCATTGTTTTTCAAAAATGATTTTCGGTAAAAATTAACTGGACGGCCAAACGCTGAAACGAGATCCAGATAAAAATTTTGACGAAGAACGATCAAAATAAAACCCGTGTAACCAAAGTTAATTTAGAAGAATATCTCTTGTCGATCTAATCTTCAACTACGACTTGATTCCGAGTTGAAACTCGAGTTAGATCTTCTATTGTATTCCCTTACGCGATCCTCGAACGTACTGTGGACTACGATCCTTCGAGAACTCGTATCGGCAAAACCGCGATATATTTTTAAGTCTTAAAAGACAAAAATAATATCACAATAATAAATGAGATATCTGAACTATCAATTCTATCAATCTCAAACTGGTTCAGCCTACCCACTTATATATAGGGCTACAGCAGAGACCTGGGGAGTAATTATGAGTAAGACTTCCAGTGGAACACAAACACCTACCAGCGGTTTTTGTAATTAGAGAAAGACACATAACGATCTCTGTAATTATGGAAAATCAGCAGCAATTTCTACAATTTTCATAAAACACTGAATTACAGTTCACACCACTAAAAAACTATAATTTCACTCTGACCCATAATCTCAAG
>JAULJZ010168275.1:0-24978 GCA_032270985.1 Heliamphora pulchella
TGACCCTGGGTTGTGGAGCGTGACAAGTTATATCAAAGAGGGGCAACTGTAGACACCCAAATTTGACCCCGCCAATCTTAGGTTGATCCGGGTGAATCCGATGATGAAAATAAGTGGGATGGTGCGTTTGAAGATCCTCGAGAAGTGATCCAAGCTTAGTAATTTGAACCCAATAATCAAAACCTTCAAACCAGTGCAATCACTTTGAGCTGCCAACTTCAAAATCTTGAATCGCCATGTTTGACCCTTGGGGTTGCCATATTCCTTATGGCGACCTACACAAGAAACACTTGAAAATCCTAGCCAAGGTAGCGACCGCCACATTTGAACCATGGGGTCGCCAACTTCATTGTAGTGACCGCCATAAGAACCCCTTAGAAGCCTCAATTTTATGGCAACCGCTATCTCCATTCATGGCGACCGCCACCTCTAAATGGTCTGATGTGTCCCAAAACGTGTCAACATTTCATTTGCTGAAGAGTTCTATAAATACCGTACTTTTGATACGTTTTTCAGAGGAGAATTCTAATATCGGAGCTCTGAAGGGTTGAGAGACGAAGGAATTCTAATACCCACACCCTACCAAAGCATCGAAGAATTGAACATCGAATACCAAAACTCTGCTGAATTCTCAACCTACGCTTGCATTGGATTAGAGCACATTCAGAGGATTGGATCATTGAAGCGCATTTTCCCGACTTGAGGATTCACTTGCGATCTAGGTATTTTGCTTGGATCTCCAGTTTTTCTCTCTCCATTCCCTCTCTCCTTGGAGTGATCGAGTTAATTTGGTTTTCTTATCTTGTATATGCTCCTTATATTACTTATATAGTCGTTGTAGTTATTAGATTTCTTTTGGTTTACAATTAATGTGTTTAGTTTAGTAAATTAGCTAAATTCATATTATAATTCAAATTGTAGCTTGTTTGCTTTATCTGTATTTGCACATTTGCACCGAACACACTTATTTATCAATTAGTGCTAACATAGTTGGCAATTGCGACTCACAATGTCGTTATTGTCATAATTAATGCACTAACATTCATATGGTTGTAATTATTAATATTACACCTATATTTTACATTCTTTGGTTAAATGGCTGTTATATTATAATATAATAGTCGTTATTTATTTTTGTTATATTAATTTACTTTTCTCTTTTAATATTCATTTAAATTTTCTCTTTTAAATTATTGTTTAATTTTTCTTTCATTTCTTTTATTTTTCTCTTCTCTTATTTTATTTAACATCAAAATTCGTAAATTTTCCTAATCTTAGTTTAGTTTCTTTTCTTATAGCATTTCTTTTATTTTCCTTTATTCTATCCAATTTTTATCTAAAATTCCTAATAATAGTTAAGATTATTTCTTTTTCTTTTGTTATAATCCTTTGATTTTTTATTAGTAGCATTTTTTTTATCTTTCTCAAAATTTCCTTTTAGTTTTGATTTAAATTCTTTTTGTAAACGTTCCTTTTTTGTTTTTTTTTGTTTTTGACTAAATCTTTAAGTTTTCTTTTGTCATATTAGTACATAAAATTCTTATTATTAATTTTATTGTTTTTCTTTATTAGTAAACTTTTTAATATAGAATTTTTATACACCTTTTATTTTAGTTTACATTTCTCTTTATTAGAAGTTGATCATGTTAGTGCTCATCCAAATTATTTTGGTAATATGCATGTTTGGTATAATTCATTTAAAAATCATGTTTAAGTATAATTTAGGTTATCTTGTTAACAATTTATTTGATTTTAGTGATTTTTAGCGTATTTCTTGTTCTTTTATTCGAATCATGTCATCTAAGTTTGCTCCATGTATTCTTTAACTAAAAATTATATGTCGTAGGATTTAAGATTTTTCTTTTCTTGTTTGCTTTGTTTTGACATTCTATATACATATGTTATGTATTTTTCTTATTTAATTTTGGATGTTATCTCCTCGCATCCATTTTCTGTATTTGCATGCATTTAAAAAATCTAACTAAGAACCAATAATTATTAGTAGAGGGCAACCTCACGATTGGACGAACGGGATGCCTAACACCTTCTCCAATTCATACCTTAGCCTCCGAACTCTTTTCCTCTACTTAACATTTTAAATATCAGTAGCCTATTTTTGTTTTTTTTTATTTTTTTCAAAAATTAAGTGGCGACTCCATTTTTAATAAAAAGAGATTTTTAAAATTTGGTTTTCAAGGTGTTACAATATTTTTTAAATATTTCTTGAAATTTTTTATTTTTGAACAACAAAAAATTCAAAAATCCCGGCGCTACAAAGGCTAAGAGAAAATTATTAATAATATGCATTTGAAGATTTATAAAGAAGAAGACATAATGGTAAATAACAATTTTATGAGTTAGTAGTTTATATTCTTATATTCTAACCTATATTGACCTCACTCCACTAAAATTCTTGGTTTTGTCGAGGAAAATAACTTTAACATTGTAACGCCAACATGAAATCAAAATCTTAATAAAGGAGAATTTGGAGAAGTAAAAAAATTTGAATCCAAGACTAAGCAAATGACACAAATGCCTTAAAATCGATTGCAAAATGGATCTTACAAATGGTTTGGTATCATAATCAGCATGATTTACACATACAAAGGAGTCATAAGACATTATTTGTCTCAAAAATTATTTATTCTTCTATTTCAATGCATTAAATACAGTTGGCTAACTCAAGATTCTCTTATAATTCAATAGCTTTTATTAATCATTGAAACAGAGAAGCATATGATTTAGGGACAAAGTTAGAATCCAGAGGAGCTTAACATGTAAATAAAATTGACATATGTATACGCAGTAAAAATATGAATCAAGTATATTCAATTATACTTGTTCAAATGCTTAAAAAAAATCTACACTAACATAGCGATTCTTCAAACTTAAAATCTTATTTTAATGAAAATCTTTGATGAATCACATGAATTTTTTATTAAAGGCTAGGTTATGGACCTCTTTTTATTTATAGGCAGTGATATTCCTTATATCAAGGAGTATCAATTGCACATATTCATAATAAGTACCTATTTATAAATAGATGCAACTTTTACTAATAATTTTTAATATAATTGGTATTTTTATCCATTACTTATTAAATAATACAAATAATTATAGAGAAATTTAGGAATTAATTCTTTTTTTTGATATCGTAAGAGGATTAGTCCTAGAACTTTTTTTTTAATAGATTAGGTCCCGTCAGGTTTAAAATTATTTTATTATGGCTAATATACCTCTATTAAAAAGATTATTTCTCATAGTTTGAAATCATTAAGTTTGATTCTCAAAAATTTTCCAAAACTGGCGTATCCCTTAAAATAAACAACTCCTCTCTCTCTCTCTCTCTCTCTCTTCAATAAAAATTGAAATAGAACATGATGCTAGAAAATCACAACTGATACAGAGATTTTTATAAGAACACCAAACTGATACAAATTACAACTGATATATTTATCACTTCACGCCAAACATTCAGCCCAGAACTCATAACTGATACAATTTACAAGAAATACATTTATCACAAGGTCACTACTCACTTTTCAAGTGATGTTTTTAGAATTTCATCACTTGTGAAAACTACTATTGAAACAGGGAGTTTTGTAAAAGCACCCAACTGATACAACTTACAACTGATCTATTTATCATTTCAAGTTAAATATCTAGCCCAGAACATCCAACTGATACAATTATCAATGTATAGAGATGATTCATTTCATCATTTGTGAAAACCACAACTGATACATAGATTACTTCACTAGGCACAAACAATCGAATGATGAAATCGCCAAAAATCAACATAAAAAACCCACCGACAATATTGATCGATTGTACCTTCAGACTTTGCGCCGTCGGATATATTTACGATTCTTTGTTTTCTCCGTCGATGAACCCCAAACCACATCCAAAACACAAATCAGAAATTGTTGAAACTTTGAATCGTTGAAATAAAAAACTATAAAAACTATAGAGGTAGTGGCGACGGCAGACAAAGAAGTCAGCAACGACAATGGCAGCCGAAGAAGTCAGCGACTGTAGCGAGGGGAACGCCAAGGGGAAGCGATTGGAGCAAGCGGCGACCATGAATGATGGCTATTTGCGACTGGAGCACGCAGCAACTAGAGACAGCAATGAGGAGGTTGGCGACGGTGGGGGACAATGATGCTGGGGGCGTTGACTCCAGTAAGATTGGACAGAAACAGGGTTAGGGTTTCAACTCTATTAAGGAGATTGATATTCTCTGTGAATATCTCTACGTTTCTATTTGTAGCAGTTCAATTTTTGAAAATCTCATAAAAAAATTATTGCGAGAAATCTCAATTTCGAGATTCTGATTTTTAATACGGAGGGTATTTTCGTCTGGTCTCTTGGCCATGGAACTAAATTTTGCAAAAAATTAAATATGGGACTAAATCTAAATTATCAGTTGACAATAAAACTTTTACTTAAATTTCTTATAATTATAAATATGTATGTGGACCAAATATAAATTTTATACAAGGAACAAATTCTTACATATCATAGATCCCCAGTCAAATTGTTTCGACCAATATTATATAGTGGAATTTTAAGTTTAATTAATTACAAAACTATGACTGGACCTTAGTAAATCTGCGCCAGTACCAATGCTTCTCCCACACCGCGTACATTGAGTTCAGGGGAATCCCTTTGGTCTCCGGCACGAAGAGAAGAACAAAGAGGGTCATCGCGGCGATCCAGCCGGCGTAGAACAGAAAAGCGCCGAACTTGAAGTGGCAGAGCATGGTCAAGAACGTCTGAGATAGCACGAAGGTGGTGGCGAAGTTGACGGCGACGCTAATGCTCTGCCCGGTGGATCGGATTTTCATCGGGAATATCTCGCTCGGAATGAGCCAGCTGAGAGGCCCCCATGACCACCCGAAACCGGCGGCGTAAATGCACATTAGCACCAGCACCAGCACGGCGAAGGCCTTCGACATGTGCTTCGTGCCGGAAAGCCCCGTCGCGGAGCCTAGAACACCGGCCACCGCTACCTTCACAAATATGACATAACAACAAATCAGCAAGTAGTATGGGGATCCCGATAATGGCCCAGATTAAGATAATTGCTTTTTTTGTTTATTTTATTTAATTTATTTGTGTTTTTAATATTTTTTTTGGTTATTTAATCAAATTTTATACTTATCAACGAGTTAAAAAAATAAACAAATTTTATCATAACATAAAAAGAAATTAAAAAAGATAAAAAATAAGTCAAAATAAATTAATAAGTCAAATATTATATTACTTATTTTCGTCTTTAGTGAACTTCTTTAATTTTCTGTTTAAAATAATTTATTTTTTTGATATATTCTATTGAGATAATTCAAAAAAAATAAAAAAACTTTAGTCAAAAAAATCAAAAAAAAATCAAAAAAAAACAAAATGTACGAGAGTTAGCCAGTATTTTGTTTATTTGATTAATACACTCGTACAATGTGTTTTAAGATGTAAGTTTATTCTGATTTAAAATAACTGTTATTAGGTGATTGGACTTTCCGGTTCCATTTGATAAATTTGTTGAGGGATAAGTCTCTCTTAACTACTAATGTTTCATGAAGTCTCTCATCTTTTATTATTATTTCAAAAGCACCCTCATTCTCAATAGCACTCGTGCAAAATGAGACTTCCAAAAATAAAAATGTTTTCTTTCCAAAAAAAAAATTCTAAGAAATAAAATTTTCAAATCTAGGAAACCAAATCCCCAAAACTTGAAAATTGGAACTCCAAACCATTCAATTGTTGGACTAGCTAATGAGAAAAGATTGTATTAAAATAATTGAGTATAACCTGAGGAGTGCTACATAGTACTCCAAAATTACAAAATAATTACTCCCTAATGTAAGGTCATGTCATAAGTATATAAATATATAGTGTATGTATATCAATTGGACACATTATATGTAATATCCAATCTTACATTGGTGAAAAAAAAAATTAAACTCGATATATATATATAAAAAAAATTTATGAACTATTATTAATAAATTGAGCATAAATATTCTGAATCTTATTGTTAATTTTTTTATTTAAATTGAATTAGTAGTCTACTTGAGTTGATAATAATGGTATCAGAGTCAACGCTAATCATATCAAAAACTCTCTAGTAATGTGTATGGAGAAGTAGAAACTAGAGTAAATTTCACCTACCTGCTACCTATTTTTAAGCCCATATTTTATTTCTAGGCCCATTTTCCCGACTGTCTAGTTTCTTAGCTTCTCTCGGCAGTGGGCTAGTTGAGCCCACTAGATTTACTACCCGCTTTCTAAAACCTCGAAGAAAATTAACTTTTTTCCTTGACATGGCCCACACGCGATATCCTGTTTGAAAAAAATATATATCCTGTTTGAAAAAAATAAAAATTGTTGACTTATATGCTTGTTTGGCATTGACTTTAAGTAGAATACAAAAATTTAAGTGTTTTGGTTTAAAATCACAAAAGACAATTGTTAAATCACAATTTTTTTCTCTTTGTATAGTGATTTGAAAATACCTTTTGCCCGAACGAATGTTATACTTATTTGATTTAAAGTCAAACAAACAGAAAAAATTAAAAAAATGTAACTTTAAGCAAAATTACCAAAAGAAGCGTATATTTTGAAATTTTAACATTTTGAGCTTTGTATACGAATTAACAAACTGTAGTTTCTATATGGCTTGGGAGATATGCTTTGATCGAACTTTTGTCCCATGTGTCACTTTTTTTCTCAATTTTGTTTGCTTTCTCTTTACTTAAAACTCAATTTCTTTATTTTTTATAACCTAACTTTTTTTTTCTTTTTATTTTTCTCTTCATCTCCCTTTTAAAATACATTTTTAATATATGAATGTCCAAAAAAAATATAGTTAATTTCATATGTTTTTAATTTACATATATTTTTTTTAACCCTTGATTAGATAATTAAGAACTTAATTATCATTAGTATCATTATTTAATTATGATGCAAGCTTGCATCATACTCTACTAATTCTTTTAGTACATTATTATCCTTAACAATTTTAAAAAAAATTATTCATAATAAAATTTAACTTTATAATAATTAAATTATATTTAAAGTATTTTAAGTACAAACAATTTGTTTAAATCAAACATAGAAATTCGACTTTTTCAATAAAGGGATTACCTAAGGCCATAAAAGATCACATGTTATAAAATGGTAATTTTAAGATTCCTGAAAAGGAACTCAAAAATTTGCCCCGAATAAAAAATGGAGAATTCAAATTTAGTTATGTGTTTTGTGGACCATACTGCAAACAAATTTACACTACTAATTTCGAATTCTGAATAAATTTGTAAGAATATTTTCTTTATAGTATTGTTTGTTATAAAAATTACACGTCTCTTAAGATTCTCTCATGATTGGACTTTAATGCATTAGAATAAAAAATAATAATTTCATACTTAAAAATGCTATGTACCCAAAAATATTGACAAGAATTTTATCTCCAAATTCAAAATTAAGAATTCAAACTTAACTGTGAGTTGTATGGCTCATACTATAAGAAAATTTGAGTCATTAGCTTGGAATTTTGGATAAGCTTTTTTTTGTTGGATTTATGGTATTGTTGTTTTGAAATATAAAATTTCAATTCGCCCAACCTATAAAAAATAACAATAATGCTATGAGTATTATGTTTTAATGACCACATTTAAATATCATATAATATAACATTTTATATATAGTACTTAAAAATAAATAATAAATCTATAAAATGACATAAACATCACATATAATGCCATTCTCAAAGTGGTCATCAAATGTGGTCATATCGCATTAGTTACGAAATAAGTGCCTGTTTTGGATAGTTCTTAAACTTGACTTTTAAGAAATTTAGTTTTTTTAAAAAAAAATTAATAAAAAAGTGAGAGTATTTAAAATAATTTTTTATAGTAGCTTTTTTTTATTAAAATGTTTAAAATGTTCTTATTTTTAGCTTCTAAATTATAGTATTTGAGATATTAATACGATTTTTTTTGTTTTTGTTTTTGTAAATAGGGATAACTTTCTTATGTTAAGAGTATTATAATAATTTTATTTGAAAAAAAGTTGAGATATGTAGGATTTGTTTTAGCCTTTTTCGTTGGTTTAAGAAATAAAAAAAATTAATTAGCATTTTTTTAAAATTAAATAGTACAGCTTAAAAACTGAGTTTTTTTTAAGAAAACAAAACTGACTTGGGCCTTGTTTGGGATCAAGAAAAATGTTAACTTTTTCTAAAAAATCTAGCTTTTAAGTTGGTTTAATTGTTTAGGTTAATATACTTTCAAGACAACTAAAAAAAACAAAAAAAATTTTCTTTTTCTTTTTTTAAATATTTACTTTTTAAAATTATCCTATACACTTTGATTATTTTTCTTTTTAAAAAAAAATTAAAAGTGTTAAAAGCCAAGTTTAAAAAGCTATACCAGGCACTTATAATCTACCCCAAACAGACACTAATAGACAATGAAGTGCATACCTGGCAGACGAACATTTGAACCCCACCCTGCAGGAACAGAAACCTCCGGCCGAACCGATCGACAGCCACAGTGGACACGAGGATCGAGCCAAGGTTAACCAGGCCGAGTATAATCGCCGCGATTAGCGCCGAGTCGCTTCCGAATCCCACCGACTGAAACAGCACCGGCGCATAGAACGCGATTATATTAATCCCCGTCACCTGCTGAAAAAACGGTATAGCAATTGACATCACCAGGTGCGGCCGATACTGCCTCTCGAATATCGTCACAAACGGCTCCTGATCCGCGGCTTTGGCTATCTCGCTCGACTTTATCAGGTCGGCTAACTCCGGTTCCACGTCGATGTCGACTCCCCGGACTTTGCTCAGGGACTGCCTGGCCTCTTCCAGCTTCCCGCGCTCCACAAGGCTGCTTGGGGTGTCGGAGATAAGAAGAGCGCCGACTGTCATGACGGCGGCCGGAACCACCGCGAGTCCAAGGGAGAGGCGCCAGCCCCAGCTGAGCCGAGCGGCGCCGTAGTTTATGCAGTTGGCGGTTACCACTCCAATGCCTATGAAGAATTGGAAGCCGGTGTTGAATGCGCCGCGCCATTTGGGCGGCGCCATCTCCGAGAGGTAAACCGGAGTTGCCTTCATCGTAACATGTTTTCCCAAAGTAATTTAAAGACGGTTGAAAACTAATGCGTATGACAACGTTTATTTTTCTGTTTTTAATTTTTATTTTGGAATTTTTTATTGAATGTAAATAGAAATATATTTGATAACCAGTTCTTTTTTTAGATAAAATTTGTTTTGTTTGATCTATTTTTTGTAAAATTTAATACAATTAGAACAAGTTTATAGTTATTTGAAAATATTACTGTTAAAAAGATAATTTTAAAATCAATAGAAAAAATTGTGACATGGCCCTGGCCCGTGAGCCCTGCCCAATATAGCCCGAAGCAAATAAATATAAAAGAAAAGGGCCTGGTTCGTTAAGCCCGTTCAAGGCCCAGTCCGCGAGACCCACCCTGGCCACCCCTTTCCCCCTTTCTTTCCCAGTTTTTCAGTTTCCCTTTTCCTCTTGGTTTTCCACTCTTTGTTTTTTCTTGAAAAAATGTTGTAAACCTACATAAAACATTTGTAATTAGACTTTTAACTTAACAATATTTATATTTTTCACATTAGATTTCATCCTTATTTGTTATATGTAATTTTTAGTTAAAATATCTCTCAAATATTAAAAAAACAAATTGAAAAAACCCTAAATGCCTGAAAAGCTAGAAGCCCAAACGTGGGCCTAGGGCCCTAAGGCCTTGGGTTGGGCTTTGGCCTCCCCTTCCATTTTGGGCCATGCCCAAATTATGGTGGAGCTCAATGGACATGGCTGGCCAGGCCAAGCCAGAGAGAGAATCAGGCTAAACTAGATCGGGCCATTTTTGCCTTCTTCCTTTTTGGCAACTCATATATCACTTATTACTTTTGGCAGTTGGTAACCATATTTATTTTCCCTTCTTCCAAGCGTTGCAATCTCTACTATCATCAGTTCCGTTTTTTATTCACCTTTGGCGCCCAATTACTAGCTAGTCACTACTTTCAGTCACCATAAACATTCCTAGCTCTAAAATACCCTCTTGGGTGAATGCCCTCTTGCTAAAGTCACCTATCACCTATTTCAGCATAAAATTACATACATGTGTGTGTTTGCTTATTAAACGTGCTTTTATTTTTATTCACAAAAAAATAAATCAATTGAACTTAGATCATTTTACATGTAATAAGATGAGTCCAAACTTCATAAATAACAAACAAAAAATTATAAACGTAATTAAACAGCGTGTTTGTTAGAGGTTTTTTTTTTTAGCACGGATGGTTTAGTATCCGACTAGTTTTGACTTTGAGTTGACAAGTGGGCTCCTAATTTTCCTCAAGCGGGTTTGTTTAGTCGTCAATCAAGACATATGAGAAAAACTAAAGCGGAGGAAAAAAGTATTAAAAAATAAATTTTTTGCCGGTTTAGTTTGTAATAAAGTCAACAAAAAAATAATTTTTAATTTTTTTGTAATGCATAATTTTATATATTTTATAAGATTTATTTTGCGTGCAGAAACATAATTTTCTGCAGAAAACTGTTATTATAAGACTATAATTTTTTTTTATAACAATTACACAAGCATGTAAAAAGATAAAATATTTATTTTTTTTCTTTTTATTTATTTTTCCGTCAACTAAAAATCCGTTCTTTCCATGACCTCTCTTAATTGATAATTGAGACAGGAGATCCAATGTTTGAAGAAAGAATTCATTTGATTCTATTATACATATTGAAATCGGGTCATAGTTAAAAAGTATTCCTTTTTCTTTTCTTCCTTTTTTCAACTCGTTTCTATCTAGTTTTTTTTTCTATTCTGTTTTGTCTGGCTTGGCTAGGTGGGATATATTACATTCTACAATAATTTCTTTCCCAATTTTCCCTCCATTTAATTTCAAGCGTAACCCACTATTTATATACTTGTTCTAAGGACCCATTTCATTTCATTTTAAGGGAAATATCCGAATATGCATGCAGTTAGTTACCTGGTTTGTGAAGCCAACCCCAAATCCGAGCAAGATCCGGCCCAAGATTAGCATAAAAATGTTCTCAGCACCGCCGTTAATGGCGGCACCGACAAGGAAGGTGCAACCACCCAGGACCATGATGTTTCGGCGGCCCACAGCTGCGGTGAGGCGACTGGCCACCAGGGAGGAAACTAACCCGGCTATGTACAACGAAGATGTGAATGCTGTCAAAACCTGGCTATCGTACACGCAATATATGTTTGTTTTGGCCTCTGCCGCCTTCCTTAGTATTGATGGGAAAAATTTACGAAGGAATGGCCTCATTGTTGTTACACCCCCTGTAACACGGTTTATGTGTGCGGATTTACTGGTTAGATCGTATCAAAATCAGTTTTTGGTACCATGATATAACATGGACTTTTCATAGAATACTGACTACAAACTACACAAAATATATTTCGGTCGGTCATTGCATATGAAATCCACAAATATTTTATTTTGATCAGTAAAGAAAAATTTTATAACCATCACCCAAACAAGAATAGTTTTAGATTTACACTCAAAGAGAACTAGTTCAAAGCCTAAACATGATTCAATTTACTAGACGTCAACTCAAGGGAGGAAACACACAAATAGGAAAAAGATATGTAAAGAAATTAATATAAATTAATTTCTATTTTGTTTTATCTTTTATTTTATATGGTAAATCCAGGATGTTTAGAAAGTTTGTATGTTTAGGAAGTTTATGTGTTTAGAAAGGTTATGAGTTTAAGAAGATTTGTTTATATTTAGTTTCCTAAAAGAATGTAGATATCCTTAATTCATGATCTTTTGAAGATATAGTTGGGGTACATACAGACAAGCTTAACGTACAAGCAAGGAAAGCAATACGCCATAGAGAGCCTTAGCCACCTGACAGCTCTAGCGTCTAACTGACCGCTTGAGCGGCTCACAGGCGTTTTAAATGAATCAGTGTCCTGCTTGCCTGGGGTTTGAGGATCTATAAAAAGATCATTAGAGACGCACGAACCTGAGTTTGAACGGAGAATACACCAAGCCTTAAGATCATATCAAGGGTTAGTTCGTGGGTCAAAAACATCAAAGATCGTTCGAGAGCAAAAACTTAGATGGCGTTCTAAGTTCCGACGAAGAATTCTGCCGGAGAAGCTACTACGAGAATTTGTTATAGTAGGAATCGAGAAGAGAACAGTGAACGAGAATTCGGCATACAAGTTTAAGACTGAAAGATTGAGGAGTCGATCAAAGAGTTGTAAGTTGTATTGTAATTGTTCGTGGTTTAATCCTTGATTTCTAAATTTGGTAGTCCTGTGATTTTTTACCCGTAGGATTTTTCGGCGCAAAAATATCTGTGTTGTGGGTTCTTCTTGTTCTTGTCTTTTTGTGAATGTGATTGATTAAATCTCTAAAATATTTTTTTTAAAATAAGAAAAAAATCATATTTTTTCAATTGGTATCAGAGCGTGTTCTTTTTGTTTCAAAAAGTTTTCGATCCTAATCAATCACATACATGAAATTTTCTTGAGAAGAAAGCTCAACTGTTCGACCCCCATTGTTAGATAAAGAAAACTATCCCTATTAAAAAGCTCGTATGAGGGCGTTTCTCAAATCTATTGACGAGAGGATTTGAATGACTGTTGTTAGCTATTCCTCTCCTACTGTTGAATCTGATGATGATATTATTTTAAAACCTATTAAACAATGGGAGAAAAGAGATTTAGACGAAGCAGGTTGGAATAGTAAGGCTATCAATGCTATTTTTAGCGGTGTCACACTAGAAGAATTCAGACGTGTATGTACGTGTGAAATCGCTAAAGAAGTATAGGATATCCTTGAAGTTACACACGAAGGCACGACAACTGTTAAAATTTCTAAACTTCAAAAACTCACCATAAGTTTTGAAACCCTTCGAATGAAAGATAATGAGACCTTTGATGAATTTTATGTTAAGTTGAGTGACATAGTTAATTCCAACTTTACATTTAATGAAAAAATTCTTGAATCTCGCATTGTTAAGAAAATTTTACGGTCTCCACTTGAACGTTTTCAACCAAAAGTTATTGCTATTGAAGAAAGTAAAGATATTGATTCTCTTATAGTAGAACAATTGGTTAAAAATCTTTTGACCTTTGAATCAACTCTACGTCAACCTAAAAAATCAAAAGGCATTGCGTTAAAAACTTCTAAGGTTGAGTTAGAGTCTTCAGATAATGAAACTGAAATTGATCCTGAGGTTATGGTATTTATAGTTAAAATATTTTAAAATTTTGTTTTAAATAAGAAAACCTAACCTCAAGTCAAAATCTGAACATTTTGGTGATAAAATTAAGAATGTGGTTAAGTTTGAAAAGAAAAAAACTAAAATTCAGAACCAGATTATACAGTGCTTTAAATGTCAAGGGTATGGACATATTGTACAGAATTGTCCAAACAAATAAAAAAAAAAAGTGTTCACTGTGACATGGGATGATGAAATTGATTCATCTGATGATGGAAACAAGTCAGAACCAGAGAATGACGATGGTAAGTTCGTTGCCTTTATTGCTTTCACAGGATCAGGTAAGTATGAATTATTTGATCATGAATCTCGTACATCTCAAAGTGATTCTGGAAAAGCATAACTTGATTCAGGTTTTGAATTTGATGAAGGGAATGAGAAAGATCTTCAGTGGGCTTATGATAAACTTTACAGAAAAAGTTACAAAATGACAAAAGTTATCACTAAGCTAACACTGAAGGTTAAAACTATGGAAAAAGAGAATAACGGTCTAAAGTCTGACCTAACTGAGTCTCAGAATTTGATTTCACAACTAAAATTTTTTAAAATCAAAATGACTGAGAAACTAGCTAGTTCTGATAAACAAAGGAATAAACTCATTGAATTATGTGATTCCCTCAAAACAAAAGTTTCTAAACTTGAGTTGGAATTACAAGACTCAATAAAGTTCAAGTCTTTGATTGAGGCAAGTGAAGCTAAAGTTAAATTGTTGAAAACTGATTTAGCAAATGCTAATACCACTCTTAAGAAATTGAATGCAGGCTACTTGAATTTGGAAGAGATCTTATGTGTGCAAAAAGTAGCGTCACACCGAACTGATTTAAGATATGTGAAAAGTATCTCTGGATCACAGAATATAGGTAAAATCAACTTTATGAAAGCTGTCAGCATGTTCACAGGTAAGGAAAGTATTTTGGGAACGCCTAAGTAAATCAGGTCTGAATTTTCGAAAAAACCTATTCAAAAACCTTTACCACAATCACTTGATTTACAAAAATTTATTCCTACCTATCATTTTTGTAGTATTGTGGGTCATATAAGGCCATTTTGTAGAAAAATAAAATCGCAGTTTACATATCAACATGTAAGAAAATCTAAAAAATTACATGATCAAATCAGACAGTTGCATAATAAAACTCTCGGCCAAATGAGCGCTCGAGTAGGCTCTCTGTGCGCTCGAGCGGCCAATTGGCAGAGAGTTGGAAAGGCACACTGGCAGTTGCGCGCTCGAGCAGTACCACTGTCTGCTCGAGTGGACCACTGGCAGAGAAACAAATACAATCACTGACAGTCCAGCGCTCGAGCGACCAACTAGCAGAGACCATATTTTGACTAGAAACCCAGCACGCAAACAAAAATTTTTCCTAAAATTCATGCTGTCTAGGTTTGAAAATCTGATTTGAGATGCAATGTTGTTCACACTACTTTAAAAGTTAAAAATTCTTTTATGTTGTATTTGGACAGCGGGTGTTCCCGACATATGTCAGGAAATAAGTCTTTATTCTCAAGTATTGATCCATACGATGGAGGCCTTGTCATATTTGGGGATGGAAACTCATCCAAGATTATTAGGAGAGGATCTATTAACTCTCCGAGGCTACCCAAATTAGACAATGTCCTTGTAGACAGCTTAAAAGTAAACTTACTCAGCATTAGTCAGATGTGTGACATACGCCATGAAGTTTATTTTACTAAAACTAAATGTTTGATTTTGAATAAAAAGGAAAAAACGGTTATTCATGGTGTTTGAACTTCTGACAACTATTATTGAATTTTGCCTAAAACCGATTAAATGTCATTTTGCTAAAATTAATGAAACAGAATGTGGCATCATTGTTTGTATATTTAGGAAGTTTGTATGTTTAGTAAGTTTGTGTGTTTAGGAAGATTTGTCTATATCTAGTTTCTTAAAAGAATCTAGATATCGTTGATTCATGGTCTTCTAAAGATAAAGCTGGGGTACACACTGACAAGCCTAACATACAAGTAGGGAAAGCAATACTCAACAGAGAGCCTTAGCCTCCTGACCACTCTAGCGCCCACCTGACCGCTTGAGCTGATCTCAAGCATTTTAAATGAATCAGTGTTATGCCTGCCTAGGGTTTGAGGATCTATAAATAGATCATTAGAGACGCACGAACTTGAGTTTGAACGGAGAATATACTGAGTCTTAAGATCATATCAAGGGTTGGTTCGTGGGTCAAAAACATCGAAGATCGTTCGAGAGCAAAGCTTAGATGGCGTTCTAAGTTTCGACGAAGGATTGTAGAAGCTACTACGAGAATTCGTTGCAATAGATATAAAGAGGAGAACGGTGAACGAGAATTCAGCATACAACCTTATGACTGGAAGATTGAGGAGTCCATCAAAGAGTCTGTAAGTTGTATTGTAACTGTTCGTGGTTTAGTGTTTGATTATTGAACTTGATAGTCCCGTGGTTTTTTACCCGTTGAATTTTTTCACGTAAAAATATATGTGTTATGGGTTCTTCTTGTTCTTGTCTTTTTGTGAATGTGATTGATTAAATTTCTAAAATATTATTTTCAAAATAATAAAAAAAAATCATATTTTTTCAAGAGACAAAAACAAAAACAATCCACCACCACCAAAACAACGCCCAAAGCCAACACCCACACCCATCCCAACATCAACACTCCACAACACAAAATCCAACAGCTAGGAATTGCCGTAGACAACACATCAAACCGTAGCACGCTAACACTCCATAGCACCAAGAGGCAACACAAAAATAAGAGCCCCAAGCCAACACCCACTCACATCAAAGCTCAGCACTAGTACCAGCAAAAGCCAAATTCTCCCACTCAGCACCATAAAACAAATATAATTTTCTTTGTCTACATTAGTACAACCCACTTGCTCGTTAGATGATAACTACGCCAAAAGTATAATTACTCCAATTTGCTTGACCATGGATCAATCAAGCTCCCACAAGAATTTTCTCCCATACCTACCAAAGCTTCAAACCCCACCCAGACACACTCTACACTCCCCCAATTTGATTGCACGTTTAATTGATAAGATTCCTCCCACTTCGTTCTTTATAGGAGCGTCACCTAAGAGCTTCTATACTATCAGGCATACTAACAATCTCCCACTTAGTTTCCTAAAGGCACTACATTGGGATATGTCTCCTCTTGACCACTTTCCTCAAATATTGTAAGTTAAAAACGTCGTCATTGTCATTAATTTTAATACTATAACATTTTTTAGTACCATTATTTTCAAAGTCAAAATCAAACACATAAAAAATATTTTTAAAAAAATAGTTTCTTGAAAATATTTTTCACATAAAATATTTTCCTAATAAAAAATATTTTCTGTTAAAATAAATAGAGCCTTAAAATACGTTTATTTTTCTAATGACTAAGAGTTCTAATTTAGTATAATGCCTTGTAAACAAAACTTAGACGCATACAATCAATCACAAATCACTTATATCAGTTTTGTCCAATTGAATTTAGTGAAAGTCAAACATGGACATACCATATTATTCCATTAAGGTTTCTACTAAAACAACTTACTAATTTTTTATAAAGACAATCCACAATTTCACATCTACATTGTAACCCGCAAACCTTTTTATAAGGAAAAGAAAAAAGTAAGGAAAGAAGGATATTTACGAAAAAAACAAGTTTAACAATTATTGCTACTTTGCCTTTGCTTAACAACTTGATTTTAAGTTATTTAAGTTAAAAGGCAAAAAAATTTATTTAGTTAAGAAAATAGTGATTTTTAAGCCATTAAAAAAAGACAAATAAGTTTAATATAAAATTTCATGATTGTCTTTCAACTTAAATAAACCGGAGTAGGATTATTTGGTTGAAATTTGTGTAATTTTATATGTAGAGTAAAATTAAAAATTGTTATGAGAAAAACTAAAAAGTTTAAAAGCAAATAAACTAAAACTTAGGGGTTAAAAAATAAAATTTTTTAACTTTTGAAGCTTTAAGTTAGAAGCTAAAAAACCAACTTTAAGCCGTTTAAAACAGATAGCCAAACGAAAATCATCTTTGTCGTTGACATTATGTTAGCATAAGCTCTTTCGGAGATTCTGATTTAATTGTTATGAGCTGTTTTATCGCTTTCAAATACATCTGCGCACTAATTGTAAAAGTTCTGATTAATTTCTTTTAATTCATTCACTTGAGTAATTTCTTTCTACAAATTTTGTGTCCACAAATTTTGGTTCTGTTTGGTATATTTGCTCATTTGATTTTATTTATTTTTTATTGTTAGTGAATGTTTTTTATCGTTTAGTCAAATAATTATATTTTTGACTTAATTATAATCTCTTTGATTATGTTGCTTATTTTTATTTTTAGTGAGTATCTTTTATATTTTGATAAAAAAAAATTGTACTTCTAAGTCTGAGGGTAGCAGCACTAATTCTGTTAGATTTAAGGTATAAAAAAAAAATTCTTAGTTATCATAGTTTTAACTCTGAGAATTAGAATTTATCCTTTAAGCTAAACAACTCTGTGCTGCTACAGCAAAGAATTTTAATTTTAATTTTAATTTTAATTTTAATTTTTAAAATCATTTCATCGAGATAATTTTAAAAAATAAAAAAAGTTAAAAAATTAAAAAAATTAAAAAAAAAATCAAAAAAAAGCAAAATTGTTAACATTTAGCCCAAACCGAACCCTTATTTGTAAATATTTTATTTTATTTTATTTTATGGGTGTACATGTGTCCCATATAGGCCATGGGTAGTTGATTCACAATGATCAAAGCCATGTGCATTGCTCTCGGGAAGGAAGGTACCTCGTACCTATCACAAGAAAATGACGGCAGATAATCCTCTCTTGGATTAATCTAATATGGCTTGTTAGATGATGAATAATAAGTAAAAAGAAATAGATATTGGTAAGAAATATATTAATATTTATAAAAATAATAAATTTTACTTTTCCACCGGGGCGATTAGCAAGACTTTCACTTTGTTTTCTTAAACCACTTTTGATTTTGCTTTTTTAATGTGTCATAATAATTTATTAATTTAATTTATTTTGTTTATTTTTATATTTATTATTTTCTAATTATGTAATTAAAAATTATATATCTAAATTCTGCTCAAATTGCAAAAAAAAAATACTTCGACTAAAAATCAAAAGAAATATAAATAGGCCAAATTATTTTTATTTTCTTTTCTCTTATTTAATTTTTTTCAACTTTTGATCAAACAAAATTTATTTTTCATATTCTTCTTATTGAGACAAACTATATAAAAATAATAATTTTTTTAATCAAAAGACTGAAAAAATAAAAAAAATGGGCTACCTACAAGCAACCAAAAGACATCTATGGGTTACCTAATATGTCTGCTTATTTCATCACTTCATCTAACAGTCAACAAATAATACTATACTAAAACTTTGTTTAATAGGTGCAAATTTTGACTGATCTTGGCAAGGAAACCAAGAAGAATAGGTTCAAAAAGAAAATTTTAGGTATATTTCATATTAAATTTTATATTTTAATTAATAGAAACAAGTTTGATTGGTGTGGAGCCTACAAAACTTGTGAAAATAAAATATAAAAAGTAATATGAAGTAGATGTAAGTGTAACATTGTTCAGTTCTAAAAGTGGCAGTTGAACGGTTTGCACTTATATATCGACTTCCTTTCTTACTATTATATATATTTTAGTTTCATCTAGGGCAATGATATATATTTTTATTACATTTCTTAGAAATACATAAATTTTTAAATTTGTATTCTAATTTGCATTGAAAATTGCATTTTGTGTAATTTTAGACACTTAAACTTAGCTACTTACAATCACCCAAAACTAACTTTTATTGGTTATGTCCAATTGCATTTTCTAAAAGTAAAATACGGATGTCCAAGTATTAAATTAAAGTATATTCAAGCCCTTATCTACAAGGTCAACGTACATGCTAGCTAGGTATGGGATTTGAGATCTTGCATTAGTAAATGTATTTTATTTGGGAATCTAGAATTTAATTAGGATTTTTATTACGTTTAAATTGTCAAGTGGGTAATTTTTGTGAAAAATCAGGTTAATAAAACTTATTAGTCATATGATCCGAATATATTTGTTTGATAGTTTATTTTAAAATATTATAAGCAAATTAATTTTTTCAAAACAAACATATATACTATGATCATATATATAATGATATTCGTTTGATCTGACTTTTTATAAGAATTACCTACTCGACGATTTTAACATAATTAATGATTTCGATTAAACTTTAAAATCTCAAATAAAATACCTTTAAAGTGGTATTTGGCATTGCTAAAACTGATAGCTTATAGATTGTACCTTATGGCAAAAACTGTGAGTGTTTGGTAAAAATTATAACTTGTAGTTAAAATAAAAGAAAAAGTAGTTATAAGTTATAGGAAAAGTTGTGGGTATTTGAAAAAATTTGATAACCAAAATTAGTAGTAGAAAGTTAAAAATTAGTAACAGTAGTATTCTCAAACATCCCAAAAGAAAAAAGATATTTATGAATAAGATAACAATCTTGTTAACTACCGTCCAATGTGCGATGGTTAATAGAATAATAAAGATAATTTTTTTCTAATATTAATACATTTTTGAAAATAAGGTCTACCACTTTTACAAATATCAATACATTTTGTACAGATATCTATACATTATATACCAATTATCTACCGTCCAATGAACGGTGATTAACATTTTTCATAAGACAAATTCAAAAATGATGGCTACCTTGTTATCTTTGTTGTTGACCTCGTGTTAACATAAACTCATTAAGAGACTCTAATTTAATTGTTAGGAGCTTTTTGAAGGCTTTCTTTTGGTCCAATTTTGTCAAAAGCATGTTCTTACCCAAAATAATCGATGATGTTTGATTAATTTTATATTTTAAATATGTGCACACTGCACAAAATATATTTATGACTTAGTCTATGTTTGGCATAGTTTTTAAATTTTTTTTTTGTTTAAAAGCTTTTAATAAAGCCCACTGATATAGCATAAGTTAGCTTTTTCTACATTTTTTATATTTATTTTTTATAAAAAAATTAAAAAGTCAAAAAAACTAAAAAAAAAAAACTAATCTAAACACAAGCTTACTAGGTGTGTGTTAGTCCCCCCAACCTGGAGAGAGAGAGAGCCTTTATAATCCTACCCATACACCAAAAAAAAAAAAAAAAAATTCCAACATTCCAATGGTGCTGGGTATTCAAATAAAGTTTCTAAACATTTTAATATAAAATAACATGTTAATTTTTTATTTATTTATTTTTAACTAAAACACCCATTATTATAGGACATAATTCTAGAAATGTAACTTGTATTGTTTTCGATAAATTTGATGTTTAGAAATTTTATTCTGAATATTTTCTTTTATTTTTATACGAGTGCAATGTTACCTACTATTCCACTTAACACAACAATTTATGAGCAGGAGAAGTAATTTTTCTATTTAGAGAGAGGCATTGTCCAATTTTAATTTAGACCACATGCACACAAATTTGTTGTTCAAATTAAAATAAGTCAATGTCCCTCCGAATAACTTTTCGGACTTTTCAAAGAAAGCATATAGCTATAGCTACTTGTTTTCCCTTGCTCCCTTTTGATTTTGCTTGGTTTGTGGTAATGATTTATTAATTTATTGTATTTTAATTTATTCATAATTATTTATTATTTATTATTTATTAAAACAAATTTATTTTTTAGAATCTTCTTATCGAGAAGATTAGGAAAAAATGATTAAAAAACTAAAAAGATTAAAAAAAAAAAGGCCAGAATATTTTTTTTATTTTCTCTTTTAGTGAAGTTTATTTAATTTTTTGGTTCCTCTTTTTAAAAACAACTGTACAAATATTTTGTTTTTGACCAGAAATGGAAAAAGGTCCAAAAGTATAAAATAAGCCAAATACTTCTATTTTGTTAAAAAAAAAATAGAAGTAAGCTTGTATTTGAACTAATTTTTTTTGCCATTTTGTTTGTCTTTTGTGAATTTTTTATTATTAATTCAAATGAGTATATTTTTTAAATTTATCTCATTACGAGGAAATAAAAAAATAAATTTTTTTTAATCAAAACTTAAATTTTTTTTAATGCAAATTAGATGCTTGCAATCAATGCATCTAATTTTAGATGCTTGCAATCAACCGAAAATAACTTTTATTGGTTATGTCCAATTGCATTTTCTGATAGTAAAATACGGACGTCCAAGTATTAAATTAAAGTATATTAAAGCCCTTATCCACAAGGTCAACGTACATGTTAGCTAGGTATGGGATTTGAGATCTTGCTTGAGCTACTCACTTGCCGTGAGCTTAAAAGTATTTTATTTAAAATTTTAAAATTTAATTAGAATAATTTATTATATTAAAATCGTTGAGTGGGTAATTTTTATAAAAAATCAGGTCAATAGAACTTATTAGTCATATAGTCCGAATACATTTATTTGATATTATAAGCTAATTAATTTCTTCAAAACAAACGTATATACTCTAATCATATATATAATGATATCCGTTTGATCTGACTTTTTATAGAAATTACCTACTTAACGATTTTAACATAATCAATGATTTCAATTAAATTTTAGAATCACAAATAAAATACCTTCAAAGTGGTGTTTGGTATTGCTAAAATTAGTAACTTATATATTGTACCTTGTGGTATAAAACTGTAAGTGCTGGTAAAAATTGTAACTTGTAATTAAAATAGAAGGAAAAGTAGTTATAAGTTATAGCAGAAGTTGTGGATATTTAAAAAAATTTTATAACTAAAAGTAATAACAGAAAATTAAACATACTAGCAGTAACATTCCCAAACATCTTGAAAGAAAAAAAGATATTTATAAATAAGACAAGAATCATGCTAACCACCGTCCAATAGACGGTAGTTAATAGGATAATAAAATCAATTTTTTTTAATATCAATGTACTTTTGGAGGTGAGGTTTATCACTTTTATAAATATTATTACACTTTACATAGATATCTATACATTATACATCTATTATTTCTCACCTAATGAGCGATAATTAGCATTTTTCACAAGACAAATTTAAAAATGATCGCTACCTTAGTATCTTTGTTGTTGACCTCATGTTAACATAAACTCATTAAGAGACCCTAATTTAATTGTTAGGAGCTCTTTGATGGCTTTCTAATTTAGTTTGGTTAGTTTTGTTAAAAACATTTTCTTACCCAAAACAATCAATGATATGTAATTAATTTTATATTTTAAATTTGTGCACACTGCACAAAATATATTTATGACTTAGCCAATGTTTGGCCTAATTTTTAAAATTTTTTTTTTTGTTTAAAAGCCTTTAATAAAATCCACAGGTATGGTCTAAGTTAACTTTTTTTTACATTTATTTTTTATAAAAAAAATTTAAAAACTAAAGAGCTTAAAAAAAAAATAGTCCAAACACGAGCTTACTAGATGTTCTTACTAGATGTGTGTTAGTCCTCCCAACCTGGAGACAGTCTTTATAATCCTACCCACACACACACACACACACACACACACACACACACACAAAATCCAACATTCCAATGGGGCTGGGTATTCAAATAAAGTTTCTAAACATTTTAATATAAAATAACATGTTAATAAAATTTCGAAACATTTTAATATAAAATAACATGTTAATTTTTTATTTATCTATTTTTAACTAAAACACCCATTATTATAGGACATAATTATAGAAATGTAACTTGTATTGTTTTCGATAAATTTGATGTTTAGAAATTGTATTTTTTGATATTTTCTTTTGTTTTTGTACGAGTGCGATGTTTACCTACTATTACACCTATCACAAGAATTTATGGGCAGGAGAAGTAATTTTTTCATGTAGGGAGAAGTATTGCCCCATTTTAATTTGGACACATTTGTATGCACACAAATGTGTTGTTCAAATTGAAATAAGTCAATGTTCCTCCAAATGTGACAGCTACTTGTTTTCCCTTGCTCACTATTGATTTTGCTTGGTTTATGGTAATGATTTATTAACTTATTGTATTTTATTTTATTCATAATTATTTATTATTTATTTAAATAAATTTATTTTTCAGAATCGAGAAGATTAGGGAAAAATGATTAAAAAATAAAAGGATTAAAAAAAGTAGGCCAGAATATTTTTTATTTTCTCTTTTAGTGAAGTTTATTCATTTTTTAGTTAAATAAATTTAATTTTTTGGTTCCTCTTTTTAAAAAGAACTGTACAAATATTTTGTTTTTGACCAGAAATGGAAAAAGGTCCAAAAGTATAAACTAAGCCAAATACTTCTATTTTGTTAAAACAAATAGAAGTAAGCTTGTATTTGGGGTGCCCAAATAAATATTCATAATTTTATATTTTAAAATTTAAAATATTATAATTTTTTATATGTTTATTTTTATAAAAAAAATTCCTTGTTAAAATCTATCAAATAAAATGCATATTAAATATACAAATATATAAAAAAAATTAGAGAATAAATACTCACTTGGTAAAATACTTTTTAATAAGCTCATTCAAGTTTATTTGTTGACTTAAAATATAATAAGTTAATTTAATATTTTGACAATAAACTCTATAAATCACCTTTTTAAATACGATCTTTTTCGGTCAGAATTGGTTAGTTGGCAAATAATACTAAAATTTTTTGTAATTTAAATAAACTTTTACCAATATTAATATACTTTTTTGCACAAAAAAGACACTTTGTACAAATATAAATTTATTTTGTAAAAATATTAATAAAATATTTATCTATTAATTATTACACATTAGTTAGCCTTTTTTTTTTTATTTAAATAAGCCACTTAGCAAGCCTATTACCTTTTTGCTTAGGGTGAACAGAAAATTAAAAAAATAATAAATCAACTTATAAATTATTTTTATTTATTTTTAATATAATTTTGGAATATATCACATTAAATATCTCTACATTCTTTTTTCCAAAAAAATCTCGTTTGAGTCCTCTGTTCTTTTTGTGGTTTTTTTTTTCCTTTTCTTCGTTTCATTCTTTTTGTTCTTTCTTTTAAACTCAAACCTATTTTTAAAATTCTTCTTATTTTTATTTAGTTTCAAGAGTTCTAAACACATCTTAAATTGAAGTTTTAAACTTTTATTCACGGCAATGCATGTTGGGGATTAGAACACGATAACTAATTTCGCCCAAAATCAACCACGATCACACAAACACGGAATAAAAACGCAGAAGAGAGAAAGAGAGACAATTCACGCACAAAGACAAGGTTTACGTGGTTCGGCAAGTTGTGCCTACATCTACGGGATCACACACTTTCACTATTGAATGGAGGTTAGAAGGGGAGAAGAAGGTATGGGAGAGAGATTACAGAAGAACAGAAGCAAAAACTTAAAACTCACTCGCGGCGGTTGCAACCCTAGCAACTTATAAATACATTTCCGCATAGACCGATCGATCGGTCTCATAGACGGATCAATCGGTCTAAAGATGGATCGATCGGTCTATCAGGCGGTCTTACACTGCTCTCTGTTTATCACCTGTAGACACCATCGATCGATCAGTCTCACCACCGATCGATCAGTCCACCATTTTTAATGATTTTTCTTCACCGATCTCAACAATTCTCCCACTTAAAGTAAAACTACTGCAAGCCTTTAGAAATCCCATCAACCTCACCAATGCCTTGAAACCACCAAAACAAATACTCA
>JAULJZ010168284.1:0-24973 GCA_032270985.1 Heliamphora pulchella
GGGTCTATATTCCTGGTGAGTTAGATAGCGGTATTATTTATATGATAAATATTAATTATTGACGGAATTCACGTCTCAAAATATCGGGATTGATAATACCTCCTTAAGGATGCTTATAAGTTTTGACCGGGTTAAACCCTGCAGTTGAATTTGATTATTCGACGGTCAAATAAGTTAAGCCGAAGGGTTTAAGAAATATCAAGAAACCGATTAAATTAAATTGTCAGTAATTAAATTTAATTGGCGGGTATCGGGAATCTTAACGTGGGGAGAAATGATAAGCATTTAATAACAGGAGCTCAATATAAGAACGTCTTGAGATTATGGGTCAAAGAGAAATTATAGTTCTTTAGTGGTGTGAACTATAATTTAGTATTTTATGGAAATTATAGAAGCCGCTGCATGTCTTTCCATAATTGAAGAAATCTCTAGTAGGTGTCTGTGTTCCACTGGAAGTCTAACTCATAATTACTCCCCAGGTCCCTACTGTAATCCTATATATATGCGAGTAGGCTGAACCAGCTTTGATTGATTTTATGATCATTATTATATTTTATTTTTGTCTCTCAAGACTTAAATATATCGGGGTTCTGCCGGTACGAGTTCTCGGAGGATCGTAGCCCACACTACGTTCGAAGATCTAACAGGAGTTTCAACTCGGAATCAAGTCATAGTTGAAGAATAGATCAACAAAAGGTATTATTCTAAATGAACTTTGATTGCACAGGTTTATTTTTTATCGTTCGACGTCAAAATTTTTATCGCGAGCCCATTTCGGCGTTTACCCGTCTAGTTTATTTTTTTTATCAAAAATCGTTTTACAAAAATAATGATCTTGGCAGTATTGCCTCCAACAAATTGGTATCAGAGCCGTTTTGTTTTTTGTTTATTGTCATCAGGGTCGGGTAGATTTAGAACTGTGCTAACTTTGTTTTGCAGGCGTTCTAAATCCCGATTTTATAATCATCTTTTATTTTCATGTTTGGTTGAATGCGTGGATGATGATTATTTAATTTTTTAATTACGGGGGTTGGCCGTGATAGATTAATTAATTTTTAAATCAAATGTCAGCCTACAGGACATAGGTTTCGATGTAAAAATTTTTATGTTCTTTAAGTTTTTTTTCTAGTTTATTAGAAAGAAAAAAATAATAATAATAAGAACAAGTTTGGAAGAAGGTAGGCGGCGGCAAACGGCAGTGGTTGGCGGCGGCAAACGGCAGTGATTCCGGTGGTTTAAAGCTGCGATTTTTTTTTCTTGGCCAAACAATTTTTTTCGTATAAAAAAAATAGCTGCAGTAGTTTTTGCCGCAGCAACCAAAAGCCACCGCAGCAAAGCAGGCCAAACAAGCTGCGATTTCCATCCAAACGGAGCTCCCAGCAGTGGCGCAATTCCCAATTCCAAGCGTCGCAGCACTGGCGCAAGCTTCTAATCCAATACAGTCCAAAAACAGTGGGACCGATTTCTCCAAACAGGAAAAGTTGGCGACACTGGCACAAAAAGCAAACGAAAATCCCCAAATAGCGGTTTTTAGTGAAGTAGTAGCTGCGACAATTTTGTGTTTCCTAAGCAAGCAACGTGATTTAAGCAAAGTAGCGCGCAATTCCCAAGCTAACCACAGCAGTCCATTCCCAAAAACAGTGTGATTCCAACCGGTTTTTGTGGCATTAGATAATGTCAAAGTTTCCTTATGCGACATGGATGCATAATGCTTATTTGAAAAGGAATCCTAATGCAACCAGGAAAACTAAAATTATGCAACACCTGAAAGGCTAGAAGCTTATCTTTTAAGAACATGAGACTGAAACACTTTAGAGTTTTAATCGAATCATAAAATCGGAATAAATTTTTATTACATCTTGCATTTTTTTATTAACTGCGTGGATGATATATATATTAGTTTTATTTATCCTTTTAATTTAATTAATTCAAAAATTTGATTTTAATTAAAATATTTTGTAATGAAAAATAAAATTATGTTTTTTTTAATTAATTAATTTTAATTAAATAAAAAAATTTTAGATATTTTATTTTTTACAAAATATCATGTTTAAGATGATTTTTTTTTAAAATCGGATATCTTGAAAAAAAACTGTGGAAATTAATTTTAGATTTTGAATTAATTAAATGAAAAAATATTTAATCAAAATAATTTATTATTTTTCGAAAAATATAAAACAAAAAATAAAATAAATAAATGCCTTTAATCATTACCTTAGCTGAAAAACTAGAGAAAAAATTGTACATTTATTAAATTTTATTTGTTACGCATTTAAACGCGAATAGATGGTTAGATAAAGCAGAATCTTTGGAATCGTGTACATGAAAAGATACTTGATTCTTTCAGATCGTGTATTTTTTGAAATTAATAAATTTATTTTAATTAAACGGATTTTTATAACCCTAAAAATGTTTTAAAAATTTAAGTGGGAGATGGAATTTATTAACAGATAAATCCCGCGGTCTCCATCACCAATTTGTAGGCGATGCAATTAAACCCTGCGTGTTGGCAGTAAGGCCTTCCTCTCCATCAGACAGATTAATTGCGGTATCGTCAGTACAAATCTACTTTAGGGATAATTCTGGATAATTGGTAGTATGGATCACTTCTCCATTTGAAGGGTTCATTGCGAAGCGATTATTTGGGATTAGGTGATGGTTAACACTAAGCTGTATATAATAGCATCCTCTCCATCTAAGTCACTGCTATTATATATTGAACCGAAACTATGTTAGCTATTTAATTTTATTTGGTATGGTCAGTTGCCTAGATAGTAAAATTAAAAGCAATTGGTCTGTCTGGTCTTATGAAGGATAGTAGACGTCCACCCATCATGGTATGCTATTCCCAGGTTACTAGGCTGCTGGCGAATTTATTTTTAAAATGGTAGAGGGAATCAAATTAAAATGAATTTAAAATTTTGCTCATCATAATTAACGATTTTTTTAATTATGTGATTCTCAAGATTAAAATGGATTACAACTCACTTGCTTCAATACTCAAAGAAAACAAACTAACGGGGCTAAATTTTGTTGACTGAAAATGTAACTTAGGCATAGCTTTAACTACAAATGGTATTCCTTCAATACCAGAAAATGTGTCTGTTTCAGAAAAAAGTTCTTCCTCGAGGCCGAAAAGCATGAAGAAGAAAAAAGTTCAGAAACAGGAAGACACGATTTCCAGGGTAGTTAGTGCACCACAGACTGGTGTGAAAAAGCCGAAAGGCAGATGTTTTCACTGCAACCAGACCCGACACTGAAAAAAGCTATATTCAGTATTTCTCAGAAGGCAGAATAAACACGGTAATTTTTGTTCATAGGTTGTAAAAACATATTTAGTGATGTTATCTCCCAGTACCTGGTGTGTAGATTCGGGAGCCACTAATCATGTCTGCAATTCATTGCATGGATTTCAAAAAATCCGACAACTTAGTGATGGAGAAATTTACTTGCATATGGGCAATAATACAAAGGTAACAGCAGTTGCAGTAGGAGATGTCACTCTCAGTTTTGGTAGAGATCGGGTTTTAATATTTAGAGATTGTCTTTATGTACTTTCCATTAGAAAGAACTTAGTTTCCGTTTTTGGATTGGCTAAAGATGGATATTTTGTTTATTTTAATAACTATGTGGTTATTAAGAATAATAAACGGATTACCTGTTCTGGTACATTGGTGGATGATCTTTATATTATTACTCCAATCTCTCCAATGTCTCCTACACTACAACTGTCTGAAACGAATAATACATCTATATTACCATATAAGAGAAAGTTTCATTCTTTAATGAACCAAACGTTTCTTTGGCATTTACGCTTGGGCCATATTAATCTTTAAAAAGATAAACAGATTAGTAGCAGATGAACCTTTGAGTTTATTGGAAGTGGAGGCACTTCCAGTCTGTGAATCTTGCTTAGAGGGTAAGATGACCAAGAGACCATTTTCGGCCAAAGACTATAGAGCTAAAGAACCATTGGAGCTGGTTCATTCTGATGTGTGTGGTCGTATGACAATTTGGACTAGAGGTGATTTTGAGTATTTCATCAATTTCATTGATGACTACTCAAGGTATGGATACATTTACTTGATGCACCGTAAGTCTGAATGCTTTAAGAAATTCAAAGAATTCAAGGCGGAGACAGAGAAGCATCTGGTAAAAAGTATCAAATCACTACGATCCGATCGTGGTGGGGAATACCTCTTTGGAGAGTTAAAGGACTAGTTGTCATCAGAGGAAATTACATTCCAGCTGACTGCACCTGGCACTCCACAGTAGAATGGTGTAGCAGAAAGAAAGAATAGGTCTCTTATGGAGATTGTAAGGTCTATGATGAGTTATTCAAGTTTACCCGATTCATTCTGGGGACTCGCTTTAGAGACAGCGACTTACATTCTGAACTTAGTACCTTCTAAGTCAGTACCTTCTAGTCCCACAGAATTATTGACCAGGCGTAAGCCTAATCTGAAACACATTCGAATTTGGGAGTGTTCAGCACATGTGCTGAAAAGGAACACGGGTAAGTTGGAACCAAGGACAAAAAGTCTGTTTCTTTGTAGGGTATCTCAAGGGAACGAAGGGTGGTCTATTTTATAATCCTAAGAATCAAAAGGTAATTCTTAGCACCAATGCCCGATTCTTGGAAGAGGATTATATTATGGATCACAGGATCAAAAGCAATATTATTCTGGAAGAACTGAGAGGAAATACCAGTAGAACGGAGCCACAAGTCATCTATATTCCATTACCTAGTCGCAGTGGGAGGATTATAGGGACAGGTGCAAATCAAGAATAGGGTGCTGATGCACAGGGTTCAGATTTTGCACAGCCTGTTATTGCTAGTACACAGACACAGGTAGTGCCTCGTCGTAGTGGGAGGGTTGCTCATCATCCTAATCGGTATATATTTTTGGGAGAGTCGTTTGACATGATCCCAGCTGAATTAGATACCGAGCACTATAACTACAATGAAGCACTAAAAGACAAAAATGCAGATCTTTGGCAAAGGGTTATGAATTTAGAGATAGAATATATGTATTCCAATCAGGTCTGAAAACTTGTAGAATCACCCGATGTTAGGGTTGGTATACTGAAAACCATGTTTTTAGTATTTAATTTTATTTTAATAAAATTAATTTTTTTATTTTATGAGAATCTTTATGAGCAATATATGTATATTATTTCTTTGATATACATAGATGTCCAATATTCTATATTGTATTTAATCTGGTGTGTAGAGTACGGCTTGCACACAGACGATCAGATTTTAGGTTCTTGTAGAATATAAATTTTATGTTCACAGTTTAGATGAAAATGGACATACCATCAGTACGACTATGATACAGAGTTTTAGTAAACCTGTCTTGGTTATGGAAAACGGATAATAACGTCGTCTATTGTTCCAACTCTCTGTGCCAATACACTTTGTGTGTATTGAACGGGACAGCTGGGATAATTAATTTTGTACTAACTATATAAATTAATTTACACCCCATGGTAATTATAAATAGTACTTATCCTCTTAATCCTGACATAATATTGATTTATATATATTTAATATTCATTGTTTTGATTCATTAGAGGGTGCGATCTTATATGGGTCTATATTCTCGGTGAGTCGAATAGATGTATTATTTATATAGAAAATATTAATTATTGACGAAATTCACGTCTCGAAAAATTGAGATTGACGATACCCCCTTAAGGATGCTTATAAGTTTTTACCGGGCCAAACCCTGTAGATGTATTTAATTATCTGGCGATCAAATAAGTTAAGAGAAAGGGCTTAAAGAATATCAAGATGCCGATTAAATTAAATTGTCAGTTATTAAATTTAATTGGCAGGTATCGGGAATATTAACGTGGAGAGAAATGGAAACCATTTAATAATAGGAGCTCAATGCACGAAGGTCTTGAGATTATTGGTCAGAGTGCAATTATAGTTCTTTAGTGGTATGAACTGTAATTTAGTATTTTATAAAAATTACACAAATCGCTGCATGTCTTTCCATAATTGCAGAAACCTCTAGTAGGTGTCTGTATTCCACTGGAAGTCTAACTCATAATTACTCCCAAGGTCCCTGCTATAGCCTTATATATATGCGGGTAAGCTGAACCAGTATTTGATGACTTTTCAGATCATTATTATTGAGATATTATTTTTGTCTTTCAAGACTTAAATATATCGAGGTTCTGCCG
This sequence comes from Heliamphora pulchella, assembly GCA_032270985.1. Lineage (NCBI taxonomy): Eukaryota > Viridiplantae > Streptophyta > Magnoliopsida > Ericales > Sarraceniaceae > Heliamphora > Heliamphora pulchella. The sequence goes on from JAULJZ010168284.1 coordinate 6,196, forward strand.
GTACGATTTCTCGGAGGGTCTTAGCCCACACTACGTTCGAGGACCGCATATGAAAATATGGTAGACGATCTGACTGGAGCTTCAACTCGGAATCAAATCGTGGTTGAAGAATCGATCGACAAAAGGTATTCTTCTAAATTAACTTTGATTGCACGAGTTTTCTTTAGATCGTTCTTCGTCAAAATTTTTATCTGGAGCCCATTTTGGCGTTTGCCCGTCCAGTTAAGTTTTTATCAAAAATCGTTTACAAAAATAATGATCTTGACAGTATTGCCTCTAACACCGAAGGGATAAAACCCATTGGATGCAAGTGGATCTACAAGCGGAAGAGAGGAGTAAAATGGGAGGTTGAAACTTTCAAAGTTAGGCTTGTTACTAAAGGGTTTACTCATAAAGAAGGGATCGACTAAGAGGAAACCTTTTTTTCGGTAGCTATGCTTAAGTCTATCTGGATTCTCTTACCTATTGCCGCACATTTCGATTACGAAATCTGAAAAATGGACGTCAAGATAGCTTTCCTTAACGAAAGTCTTGACAAGTGTATCTATATGATACAACCAGATAGATTCATTACAAAGGGCTAGAAACACATGTTGTGTAAGCTTAAGAGATCCATTTATGGACTTAAAAAGGCATCGAGGTCTTAGAACACTCAGTTTGATCAATCTATGAAGTCTTATGATTTTGATCAAAGTCCGAATGAGTCCTGTGTGTGCAAGAAGCGTCACGAAAGCGTGGTGATCTTTGTATTACTTTATGTAGATAATATCTTACTTATCGAAAATGACGTGGGGGCATTATCTACGGTTAAAGTATGGTTATCTAGGCAGTTCGATATGAAGGACTTGGGAGAAGCCAGTCACGTCCTTGGGATCAACCTTGTGCGAGATCGAAAATAAAGGATGTTGGGCTTATCACAAGCAAAGTATATCAATGATATCCTTGCTTGTTTTAGCATGTAGGATTCCAAAAAAAGGTTTCTCCCTTTTAGGGATGGAATCACTTTATCCAAGGATCAGTGTCCTAAGACACTTGATGAGATAGAGAAGATGAAGGTAGTTCCTTATGCTTTGGCAGTAGGAAGCCTCATGTATGTTATGCTTTGCACTATACCCGACATCAGCTTTGCCGTTGGCATGGTTAGCAGTTATCAGTTTAACCCAGGATAGGAGCATTGGACTACGATAAAGAATATAATCAAGTGCCTGAAAAGGACTAAGAATTATATGTTGGTTTACCAGGCTGACAATCTAGTACGTTCAGGGTACACAGACTCAGATTTTTAGTTTGACAGGGATTCCCATAAGTCTATCTCAAGATATGTGTTTACCTTAGGAGGTGAAGCTATAAGTTGGAGGAGTATCAAGCAGTCTTGCATTGCTGATTCCACCATGGATGCCGAGTATGTGGCAGCTTCTGAAGCAGCCAAGAAGGCATTTTGGCTCAGGAACTTCTTGTTGGATTTGATGTGGTGCCTTCAGTTCAGTCAGCTATTACACTTTACTGTGACAATAGCGGAGCGGTTGCAAACTCAAAGGAGCAAAGGGTCATTAAGAAAGGCAAACACATTGAGCGTAAGTATCACCTGATACGAGAAATTGTACAGAGAGATTATGTTACTGCGACCAAGATTGTATCAGGAGACAACCTTGCAGATCTTTTTACTAATAGCTTACCGCCTAAGACTTTTGATAGTCATGTAGAGGGCATGGGAGTCAGGTGTATAGCAGCATGATTTTGAGTATAAGTGGGAGATTGTTAGGGTTAATATACTGAAAATCATATTTTTTATATTTAATCTTATTTTTAATAAAATTAATTTTTTATTTTATGAGAATCTTTATGGGCAATGTATGTTGTCATTTCTTTAATATGCATGGATGTCTAATATTCTGTATATTATTTAATCTGGTTTGTAGAGTATGGCTTCCACACAGAAGATCAGATTTTAGATTCTTCCAGAATATAAGTTTTATGTTCACAGTTTAGATGGAAATGGACATACCATCGGTACGATTGTAACACAGAGTTTTAGTAGGCCTGTCTTGGTTACGGGGAATAGGTAATAGCGTCGTCTATTGTTATGATTTTATGTGCTAGTACACTTCATGTGTATTGAACGGGATATTTGGGGTAATTAATTTTATATTGGCTATATCAATTAATTTACACCCCAAGATTATTATGAATAGTGCTTATCATCTTAATCCTAAAATAATTATTAATTTGTATACATTTAATATTTGTTGTTTTGATTCATTAGAGGGTGCGATTTTATATGGGTCTATATTCCCGGTGAATTGGATAGCGGTATTATTTATATGACAAATATTAATTATTGAAGGAATTCACGTCCCGAAATATCGGGATTGATGATACCCCCTAAGGATGCTTATAAGTTTTGACCGGGCCAAATCCTGCGGGTGGATTTGATTATTCGACAGTCAAATAAGTTAAGCGGAAGAGCTTAAGAAATATCAAGATACCGATTAAATTAAATTGTCAGTAATTAAATTTAATTAGTGGGTATCGAGAATCTTAACGTGGGGAGAAATAATAAGCATTTAATAACAGGAGCTCAATGCAAGAAGATCTTGAGATTATGGGTCAGAGTGCAATTATAGTTCTTTAGTGGTGTGAACTGTAATTCAGTGTTTTATGCAAAAATCGCTGCATGTCTTTCCATAATTGTAGAAACCTCTAGTAGGTGTCTGTGTTCCACTAGAAGTCTAACTCATAATTACTCCACAGGTCCCTACTGTAGCCCTATATATATCCAACGGTCAAATCTCTAGTAGATCGACAAAAGGTATTCTTCTAAATTAACTTTGGTTGCACGGGTTTATTTTTTATCGTTCGACGTCAAAACTTTTATCTGGAGCCCGTTTCGGCGTTTGCCCATCCAGTTTATTTTGTTACCAAAAATTGTTTTACAAAAATAATGATCTTGGCAAAATTGCCTCCAATAACCCTAGCCCATCAGCCAACGAAATTGGGGCATGCAGGCCAAAAAATTGAATGTGGCAGCATGTATCAACGAACAGTGCAGCATAAGTGTCAGTACAGATAAAAGGGGTGGCAGAAGGATCTCTCTCTCTAGTACCTCTAGCGGATTTAATGAGAAGAGGGCTCGACGTCCGAGGGGCTAGCCTCAGTAGAGTCAAACAGCTCATCTAGTTCACTGTTGTTGTCACCATCGTTGCTAGAAGAAAAGGATATGACTCTGGATTGGCTCCTGGTAGATGAAGCAGACCCCTGGGTGAGAGAGCTCGAGAAGAGGCAGGGGACCCACCACCTCGTATCGGGCCTCGGACAAGAACCTGTGGCTGAGCTAGGCCTAGGACTGGAGCCTGTGGCTGTTAAAGGGAGATAAAGAGAAGTACAGAATACAGGGAAAGGATGAAGAGTTAAAGAAGTCAGAATGTCAAAGAGAGATAAAGATGAGTACAGAATACAGGAAAAGGATGAAGAGTTAAAGAAGTTAGAAGGCACTCACTTGACTGCTAGGTTAAAGGCAATACCAGTTGCTTGAAGGGTAGCACCCTACTAGCAAATCAATGCCCGCTGCCCTGATAATAGAAACATCACACGATCTGCCCATGGCTGATCAACCTGTGAGAAGGGGATACAGTTTGAGCAAACTAAACAAAAGAAGGTAACAAAAGGAAGAAAAGGATAGAGACAAACCCAGGTGATGTTTACTCTAGACTCCGAGACTGGTGGAACTACAACAGGGAGGGTGAAAGGATGGCTTGCCATAAAGACTGTAACGTCCTATGGAATCTCTACAGCTCCCGCACCGGCCACTCTGGTAGCCACAGCTCCTACTCTTTCTACTCTTGGAGCCACAACTCTTGTAGCTCCAGCTCCCGCATCCAGCACAGCTGCTACCTCTGCTACTCTCACTCTCCTCATACCTCCGCTGGCTGGAGGGACTATTATAGTAATGGGTCAAAGGCCCATCAGCCTTTTAAGACGCCCTCTCACCCAGGTCGTGTAGTTGCCTGCGAGCTCTAATAGAGTATATGCATAGACGCCAACCACCTCCAGCATAATATCAAGGCTCCTCATAGTGTCTGTTTGACGCATGAAAGCTGGATGAGGCACTAAGATCTGAAAATGATTGAGGCTGAGGGACTGCCGGAAGACCCTCTCTCCTAGGTACCACTCTTAGCAGAAAGAGCCCTCTAGAAGAACCTGCAACTCAGAGGTGCCACAACTGTGCATCAGATCAATGCCAGCTCTATCCTCCATCTCTCACTAAGCATCCCACTGGATTTATAGGGATAAGAAGATATCCAATCAAAAAATAGGGACATAATAAAGTTAAAATAGTGAACAAATTAGTAAACAGTAGGTAGTGAATAGTGAACATATCAGTAAATAGTGACCAGTGACAGAGCAGTGAATAGTGATAGAGCAGTAAACAATGAGCAGCGATAGAGCAGTGAACAGTGAACAGTGTTGGCCTAACAAGGCTTCAACGACTAATTTGATGATAATAAACCTAAGTATCTAATTGTGTAAATTGAGATTGTTTACAGGAAATAAATGGTTAGCACAATCAAAGATACAAGTGAAAGACATGAAGTAAATTTCAAGACAAACACTTTGGTTACGAGATTTTGAGGCAATGCAAAGTTGAAGACTATAAGTTGAATTTTGTTTATATTAAAAGTTAGGACCTATGTAAATTCACATGTCTCATGGATATATCTTTTGAAGCATATAGGATTCCTAAAATACCCTAAAAATATTTTCTAAAACAAGAAGTGATCAAAATGTTTGAAAAATCAATATTCTGGATTTTTAACAGTCCAATCGACTAATGCTTTGCATCACAGTCGACTACACAGGTCTGCCAAACAAGATTTTAGATTCAATGTGAGACCCCGACTCGTTTTACTTTAAAATAATTAAGTGTTGATGGGAGTAGGAGTTAAAGCATGACCTTGGTGATGTTGTGGGTGAGTGTTTTGACCTTGGATACACGTGAAAGATATGTTCGGAGAAGAATATGAAGTTCTAAGAGATGTCCGGACAAAAATATGTGAAAAGCATGTGAAGGAAAGTGACATACCTTTACCAATTTGGTCATAACTCTTTGTACAAAATAGATTCTAGTATGAGCTTTGAACCATTGAAAAGTAAACTTCCAGGGCTTCAGTTTGAGCACAAGAATGACACTATTCGGAGTTTGGACGAAGGATATATGATCATTTGAAGTTGAGACAGTAATGTAGTGGAATAGGGAACTGCTTGAGTGATAAAAAGACCGCTCGATCGCTCTGTTCGGGCAGACTATTTTAAAGGCGGCGGAATTGCTTGGATTTTGAGCAAAGCTTATCTTGTAAGCTTTCTTCTCTCTCTCCTAAAACCCTAGACCACAAGCTTTCCTTCTCTCTAGGTTTTGGGTGTGTTCGGGCTCGGATCTTGGTGATTGGAGGCGGATCCTTGATATACTCACCGTGGGCTTCACATCCATTCGAATGGAATCGTGTTTCAGCGACTTTGGATTTTTGTCGGTTGGTAAAGCTTTGAGTTTGTGACTCTTTGAGGTAGGATCATAGACTATGTTGTCTTTAAAGGGTGCTATGTGCGATTATATGCGTTTTTACCGATTAAAATTGCTTAAAAATGCTTTAAATGTCATATTTATGTTTAAACCTTGTTTTGTTCGGGTAAAAAGCATATTTTGCGCTTTTCTTGATTTATTACATGATATGACTTGTGGATATCTGGTTTTTAAAGGGTGGTTTTGAAAATGGTGGATTTATGAAAATCTTAAAAAACGTGTTTTGGAGGTTTGGAGCTAACCCTCGGGGTTGAGTCTCAACTTTTAAACGTTTTGATGAAACGGTGGAAAACATGTTTTTAAGGTTGTTTGATCTCCATGGTAATGGATGGATCTTTATACATGTTTAATGTATAATTGTGAAAATATTTTCGTAATCGCGTTACGATTTGGTTTTTAAATGATTCTGTAGATGTATTGGGATAGCGTGTATTTGGCACGAGTTGCTCTCGGTGAAAGTCCAAAAACGTGTGCAGAGTAGGTACCTTTGTCCTTCGGGATAATTCTCATAAAGAAGGGGTGAGGGCTTTTGTCCCTCGAGTTTTAGGCCCGTAAAGTCAGCAGTTACGTTGTGGTAATTCCGTATAGAACTTGTCATTACTTAGCAGGTTTTAAATGATTCAGGGATAGGTAATGGATTGGAGTCTATAGTTATTACCTTTGTCCTTTGTGACGGAGTCGGTACGTAGGATTTATTTCTCTTTCCTCAGTTGTGTGATCCGAGTGGAAAAATAACATTTTGGTTACCATTTTCTTTAACTGTGAAACGTTGTCTGTATTGTTGAAATGCTTGGTTTTGAGGATGGAAAATCGTTTTGAGGCTCATGTTGGCCTGATGAAAAACTTGTGATTTTTAGGTTGGAAAACTCTTTTTGGCTCCTGTGGTTGAGTCTTTATACTATGTGATTATATATCCTTCTTTATGGCTTTATATAGACTATTTCTGTTGGGCTTTGACTCACGTTGTGGGATTTTATTGTAAAATTATTTCCACGGTCTCTGCAAACATTCTATTTTTTTCTACTTTGTTCAAAATCCAGTGTCCTTGGGAGGACCGCTCGAGCGGTCTTTTGACCAATCGAGCGCTCTGGGCAGATTTTAAAATTTTTGTTGTTTATTTTTAAAGCTTAGCTCTTTGGGACCGTGACCTTGGCCTTTAGGCTGCTTTTTGGTATTAAATAAACCCTCGGTTGTACATTTTTCCAAAGGTTTTAACCTCGTTTTAGCCTTATGATTTTCATCTGTTTGTGTTGGGCATTTTTTTTTTGTGGTTGTTCGTGGACTTTCGCGTGACCCAGAGTTTGGGGTGTGACAACTTGATATCAGAGCTCTGGGTTCGAATACCTATGAGCTGTGGGAAGAGGGTGCATCATCTTGTGAGGATGTGTGTGTGCTTGGTTGCCTGTGTTTATGTTTTAAACATGAGCATGTTAGTTGTTGAGCATGTGGATGCCGTGTATATGTGAGTATGGAGGTTAGACCTTAGAATTGATTAGTCTTGCTTTCGGGCATTTGGATTAACAAACTTGGGAGTCAAGTTAGAAATGCATTTAGCTGACGTGATTTCTAGCAGGGAATCTAAGTGGATTATCCAAAGTGACGCGCCATTCTTGTCGGTTCTCCTCGGTATGTGTGATGTGTTTGCATAGTCGTTGTGACTTTGTGTTAGCATAATTATATGGTATGTGTTAGAAATAACATGATAAATCGACCTTAGGTTGTCGTTTTTCATGTTTTCTTTATATATAACCTGTACACCCGTCGAGGTGGTGAGACCGTGGTTTGGGTCTTGGATGTGCGACTCAGTTGCAGTTGGTTGCTGAAAGGAAAAGGTTTTAGGCTGAGTGTCGATTGCTTGGCGTGCAGTGGAACTCGTCAGTGAGTTGGGTTTAGCCGTGTGAGGTTGGCCGTGGTTGGTAAACCGTCGAGTGTTAGTATGAGCAGAGTTTTGGTCAAGTATAGTCGAAGTATGGTTGATGGCTTTGGCTTGGATAGTTGACTCCTCTTGAGAGTATGCTTGTGGAAGTTGGAGTCGTGTTAAGGATAGCCTTGTGAGTAGGGGCGATGGGGTGGTAGAAACCCTAGGAATCAGTTGTTATGACTCGATTTGTGGATAGTGGTAATCCCTTTCAGTTAAGGTTTGGTGTACATGATTTTGGCCGTGTGGTGGATTAAGTAGGTCGTGAGCCATGCTATGTCATGAGCCGTGTACTCGGAATGAGGTATAAACGGGGACATAATGGATGGGAGCGTAGAAATCCTTGGCCGAGTGTATGTTGAGATAGTAGAACGTGAGTGGTTCTGGGGATGTCCCTCCCTAGCAGGATGTTGTTGGTAGTTTGAGTAGTTCTGATGACTTTGGACGTGGTATACCTTGTTGAGGTTTGAGACTTGAGTTCTAAGTGAGTGAGCTCGAGGATATGGGGATGAGTATGAGTTGCAGATATGCTGGGATGAGCATGTGTCGCGGTTATGTTGGAATGTGTAACGGTTTAGGTTACGGTTCTAACATGCGATGAGTATTTATTCTGTGGGATTCCTACGAGAATGTAGGCCCGTGGTTTTAACGATATCCGGGTGATTAGAAGATTGTGTTTGGAAACCGTGCTAGATGCATGAAGGTTGAAAGGACCGTAGAAGGGTCGATAATGTGATTGGCTTAGTGCTGAGACAGCGTATCTTAAGTGTGATATGTCTGGAGGTTGTTTGTGTTCGACCGTTGGTTCAGAGGTGAGTATGTTGTTTACCCCATGGGAACGAAGTGTGGAGTAACAAGGTTTAGCAGTGACCAAGTGACCTTTGGTTCAATGGTATAGGTGTTTGCCTCCAAAGGGGAGGTTGGGGGTTCAAGCCTTGCTAGGAGCAAGGTGTGGGTGTAATGGATGTGTGAGTTTAGCCGTTCAAAAAAAACAAGGTTTGAAGCCGTGACGTAGCTGTGGTTTACCTAGTAGGAGTTAGGTGAGTAGACGCAACTTTGTGAAGAGAGGTTTTGGTGTAAGGGGGGAATGTTGACGTGTGTCTCCATGCACGATTAGTGATGAGCTCATAGTCCTATGGGATTTTTTGTATAAGGTATGTGGATTGATGGCATTCATATGTGTGTGAATGAGATCTGGGAGCTGAGAGCTTGGTGTAGCAGACAATCCGAGTATCGTGATCGACATTGACAACAACTGTTTGACTGTGGTCAATGTGGCCTCAAGGTAAGGTTTACAAGGTTCTTTGGAGGCCAAGGGTTGATGAGTACTCCCTGTATGCTGAGGCTGGGTCATGGTTTCTTTTGGACCCTATTCGTTTCTCTAGACTGAGAGAGCGTTTTCTTGTAGGCGGTTATCTGGTACGAGTTATTTCATCTCAGTTGGGTGGAGATGCCGGGTTCTTGATTGATTCAGATTTTGTTATATTCTGAGACAAATCTCTGTGGATTTTATACCCGTGTTGAGGTCCTTTCGGTTGTGCCTCGGAGACTTGTATCATTATGATCGAACGATTGTAAGATTGGCTCTTCATGGTTTTAACGTTTAGTTCATGGCTACGTGCTTTCTTGGATGTTGAGTGTCTGTGTGTATGACTTGGGATCTGATTGCTCCTGCGGTTGGGGACTGTAAAGAGTCGCATGATAGGGTTAGTATTATCCCGCGGTGGAAAACCGTAAAAGAGTACATATGAGTGTGGTGAACATAGCAGGTCATGGTAACCTATTCAGTGTGGCTTGTATGATGGTTGAACAAGTTGAGTTGTGTTCCCTGTGAGGTTGAGTTGGTGGACTAGGAGTGCTTGTGCTTGTTCTTCTTGATGAGGAAGTAAGTGCTGAGACGCAGAGTTCCTCTCTACAATGGTTACCTAAGGATCGTTAATCGTTGTTTACAGCTTGTTCTGGGTTGTGTGATTATGGTTGTGCTTCTAGCTCTTGGCTGAGTGGGAATTTTTTGGGAACCGTGCAGCTATGATATTCACATGGTGGGTGTTTGATAGACTTTTGTGAGTCTGGGTTTGTGTTTTGTTTGGGGATTTGCACTATTCAGAGTTCTTAGAGTCGAGGAGTGATCATCGACTGTGGTAAGTGTTGTGTTTTGGCATAACCGTTTATCAGATGGTGGTTCCGAGAGTATGGTAAGGTACGAGTCTGGAAGGATCCGATATTCGAGAAGCCTTAGTTGGCGTGGCCTATTCAGACCGACGCGATTGTTTGGTTGGGAATGGAGGGGCAGTAATGAGTTCTGCATAAGAGAAAAATTGCTAAGTGTGAGAGCCAAGTCTTGGTTAGTTATTTGACAGACAAGTCTGGAGTTCGAGTATGCTTTTATTGTGAATTCAATCCCTTGAATCCCTTGGATTGGGGTATGAGTTATGAGTTTGGGTTTGACGTCGGAGACCTATGAAGTGTTAAGTCTACGTGATGTGGTTGGTCGAGTGACCCGTTGAGGTCAGGTGACTTGTGGCAGTGAGAACAAGGGTTATAGTTTCTATATGTCCTGGAGTAGAGAGTGTTTGGAATCAAGTTCCATGGTGGATTGGCTTCTTGTTTTGCGTTTATCACTGGATTGGTTTATGTTCAACGAAGGTTATGTTTCAAGGTTTAGCAATGTGAGCTGGAGTAGAGTCGATGTTTCATGGATGTTTCATGGAGGACAGTAGTGTTAGGGGAACTTGCCCGTGCACGCAATCTATATGGAGGTTAATTCTTCAAAGATATATATACTTGGTATTAGTTTGACGGTTTTAAAGTTTTAGCTGTCGAGGCATTTCTTCTTCTGTTGTTATGCAGTGTTGGTGGGTTTGCATAAGAGGTTGTTGTTAATGGGTGATGGGCTGGTGTTTGGCTTGAGTTTTAGTGTTGAATTTCGAGAATGAAATTCCTTTAAGAGGGGGAGAGTTGTGAGACACCGACTCGTTTTATTTTAAAATAATTAAGTGTTGATGGGAGTAGGTGTTAAAGAATGACTTTGGTGATGTTGTGGGTGAGTGTTTTGAGCTTGGATACGCGTGAAAGATATGTTCGGGGAAGAATATGAAGTTCTAAGAGATGGTCGGACAAAAATATGTGAAAAGCATGTGAAGGAAAGTGACATACCTTTACCAATTTGGTCATAACTCTTTCTACAAAATAGATTCTGGCATGTGGTTTGAATCATTGGAAATTAGACTTCTGGAGCTTCAGTTTGAGCACAAGAATGACCCTATTCGGAGTTCAGACGAAGGAGATATGATCGTTTGAAGTTGGACAGCAGTGCAGTGGAATGGGGAACCGCTTGAGCGGTAAAAAGACTGCTCGATCAGTCCGTTCGGGTAGACTGTTTTAAAGGCGGCAAATTGCTTAGATTTTATGCAAAGCTTATCTTGTAATCTTTCTTCTCTCTCCTAAAACCCTAGACCACAAGCTCTGCCTCTCTCCAGATTTTGGGTGTGTTCGGGATCAGATATTGGTGATTGGAGGGCGGATCCTTGATGTACTTGCCGTGGGCTTCACATCCATCCAAATGGAATCGTGTTTTGACGACTTTGGGTTTTTGTTGGTTCGTAAAGCTTTGAGTTTGTGACTCTTTGAGGTAGGATCCTAGACTATGTAGTCTTTAAATGTACTATGTGCAATTATATGCGTTTTCACCGGTTGAAATTACTTGAAAATGCTTTAAATGTCATATTTATGTTTGAACTTTGTTTTGTTCGGGTAAAAAGCATATTTTGTGCTTTTCTTAATTTATTACATGATATGACTTGTGGATATCTGGTTTTCAAAGGGTAGTTTTGATAATGGTGGATTTATAAAAATCTTGAAAAATGTGTTTCGGAGGTTTGGAGCTAACGCTTGGGGTTGAGTCTCAACTTTTAAACGTTTTAATGAAACAGTGGAAAACATGTTTTTAAGGTTGTTTTGTCTCCATGTTGATGGATGGATCTTTATACATGTTTAATGTATAATTGTGGAAATATTTTCATAATCAAGTTACAATTTAGTTTCTAAATGATTCTGTAGATGCACCGAGATAGCGGGTATTTGGTATAAGTTGCCCTCGGTGGAAGTCCAAAAACGTGCACAGAGTAGGTACCTTTGTCCTTCGGGGTAATTCCCGTAAAGAAGGGGTGGGTGCTTTTGTTCCTCGGGTTTTGGACCCATAAAGTCAGCAGTTACGTTGTGGTAATTTTGTATAGAACTTGTCATTACCTAACAGGTCTTAAATGATTCAGGGATAGGTAATGGACATGAGTCTATAGTTATTACCTATGTCCTTTGTGATGGAGTCGATACATAGGATTCATTTCTCTTTCCTTGATTATGTGATTCGAGTGAGAAAATAACGTTTCAGTTACCATTTTCTTTAACTGTGAAACGTTATCTGCATTTTGAAATGCTTGGTTTTGAGGATGAAAAACCGTTTTGAGGCTCATGTTGGCCTGATGGAAAACTTGTGGTTTTCAGGTTGGAAAACCCTTTTTGGCTCCTGTGTTTGAGTCTTTATGCTATGTGATTGCATATCTTGCTTTACTGCTTTATATAGTCTGTTTCAATTGGTTTTCGGCTCACGTTGTTGGATTTTATTATAAAACCTTTTCCAGGTGAACGTGGTTCTGTAGGTTGACCTTGAGGTGCCCGGAGGTGGTTGATGATAAGACTGATGTTTTGTCTTTGTTAGGTAGTTTATATATCTTTTGTATATGTTTCATATTTAGATGTAACATGTTGTAAAGCATATGCAATTCTTATGGATGTACGCATGATTTATTGCTTTCGAGAGAGACCTTGGCTTGGTTGTTGTTTTTCGTTTTCGTTTGGTTTTATCCTTTCTTTTAAATGTTGTGCCTCGAGGGAGGATTTGGAGCCTTGTTTGGATGGGTTTTCTTTGGTATGGTTGCCTTGTGAGCTTTCAAAATGATGGAAAAATGTTTAAGAGTTTGGAAAAAAAATAATTTTGTATTTTGAAAAGATGGTCCTGAGCTTGACTGCTCGACGGACCGCTCGAACGGTCTATCGGGCAGTCTCTGCGAACATTCTATTTTTTTCTGTTTTATTCAAAATCCAGTGTCGTTGGGAGGACCGCTTGAGCGGTCTTTTCACCGATCGAGCGGTCTAGGCAGGTTTCAAAATTTTTGTTGTTTGTTTTCAAAGTTTGGCTCTTTGGGACCGTGACCTTGGCCTTTAGGCTTCTTTTTGGTATTAAATAAACCCTTGGTAGTACGTTTTTACAAAGGTTTTAACCTCGTTTTGGCCTTATGGTTTTCATCCGTTTGTGTTGGGCGTTTGTTTTTGTGGTTGTTCGTGGGCTTTCATGTGACTCGGAGTTTGGGGCGTGACATTCAAAGCAGTCCAGTCGACTGACCTTCAGGTCCAGTCGACTGAAAGATAATCCAGTTGACCGAATGTGCTGTTCCAATCGACTGAATAGGCTTAAATTTGAATTTTTGGCAGAAATGGCTAGTTTGACATTACTCTTTTTAGCCCAACGACTAGTCCAGAATTGAGGCCTATAAATAGAGCCTTTGAGCTCTTATTTTACACACTACAAGCCTCTCAAACATTCTCTCTTATACACTCTATTTGTTCTTAATCTCTTGAGTTTTTCTATCAATTTTTGAGAGAAAGGGGTTTTAGATTTCTCATAGAGCTTCATTGATATATTCTTTGAGAAGTGAGTAAGTTTGTTCATTTCTTGTACTCATCTGCTCATTGTAGGAGCATTTCTTTGTACACATTCTTGTTCTTCCATTATACTTGAGAAGGGTGTTTTTCAAAAGAGCCTAATCCGCCAATAAAGATTGGAATACTTGAGAAGGGGACATTCTCAAGCGAGGCTACTCTGCCTAAACTAAGTAGAGAGGCTGCTCCGCCTATTGAAAGAGAAATAGTGAGAAATCCTCATAACGGTTGGCGTGAGGCAAGGACGTAGGCCGTTGCGCCGAACCTTGTAAAAATCTTGGCGTCGTATTTCTAACTTGCATTACTTTTTACTTTCATTATTATATTATTGTTGCATCACACGCATTTGAAATCTATACTTGAATCATTCATCCATACTTGTGTTTTAAATTTCAAACCAGAAGTTTTTGAATCTCGTGATTTCATTTTACAAACAAAAAGTTTTGTGAATTGAAATTTATACTTGCGCTTAAATTTTCTAACTAAAAGTTTTGAATCTTGTTTATTAGCAAATTAAAATATACTTGCGCTTTAATCTTCAAATAAAAAGTTTTTATAAGTGAATTAGAATCTTTACTTGTATTTTAATATTTAAACAAATTTCTAATATCCAATTCACTCCTTTTTTGGGATTGCACATATAATATCAATTAGTATCAGAGCCTATCACATTATTCTTAACAATTTTTTGTGAAAAAGATCTATGGCAGGAATTAGTATATCCTCGTTTGGTGAAGGTCAATCCTCTACATGACCTCCAATCTTTTGTGGTGTTAACTACACTTCTTGGAAGCAAAGAATGAGAATTTTTATTCAAACCATAGATTGGAGAGCTTGGAGAGTGATCGTCCAAAGTAATTTCACTCCTACTAAAACTGTGGAAGGTAAAGAAGTTCCTAAACTAGAAAAAGAAATGAATGAAAATGATATGAAGCAACTTCAAATAAATTCTAGTACTATGAATTCTTTGTATTGTGCTTTAGATGCTAACGAATATAATAGCATAATGACATGTAAAAGTGAAAAAGAAATATGGAAAAAGTTAGATATCACTTATGAAGGCACACAAGATGTTAAAGACTCTATGATTGATAGACTAATTAGTGAGTATGAAAGCTTTAAGATGAATGATGATGAAACTATATCTAGCATGTACACTCGCTTTACTCACATTATTAACTCTCTTAATGCACTTAGAAAAACTTACCAATCTTATGAGCTTTTAAAGAAAGTACTCAAAGCCTTGCCACCTATTTGGGAAGCTAAGGTTACAGCCATCTCTGAAGCAAAAAATCTAAGGGTGATGACTATGGATGAGCTAATTGGGTCACTGCTGACATACGAGCTCAAGATAAATGAAAGAGTTAATGAACAAAACAAAGTCAAGAAGTCCATTGCTCTTAAAGCTTCAAAAGAGAGTTTAAGTGATGAAGAGAATGAGGAGATCAATGATGATGGCATGGCTCCTATCACAAGAAGATTTGGAAAATTTCTCAAAAGAGACAAAAAGTTTTCAAGAAAATTTTGAGGTACAAAATCTGACAAAGGAGATTCAAGCAAACGAGACTTCAAGAAAGAGCCACTCACTTGCTATAACTACAACAAAACTGGGCACATCAGTCTAGAATGTCCTTTACTCAAAAAAGACTCAAAGAAGAAAAAGAAAGCCATGACAGCAACTACGTGGGAGGACTCAGATTCAAACGAGTCAAGCAATAGCTCAAGTGGCGACGATTGTCACGCCCCAATCTCCGGTCCACGTGAAACTCCCACAAACAACCAAACATAACACCCAACCCGAGAATACACTCTCAATATAAAATATACATGCATTGTATATAATCGCCAGCCGGCTTACATTACACGGTTCCAACACAGGGAAAACATGTAAACATACATGTTACAGAAAGAACAAAAAGGAAGACTACAGATGTTCTGCCTCTCCAGTAACCCCGAATCAACCTGCGTAACTAGTACCTAAAAAATATTTCAAATCCCACACTGTGAGCCAAATCTCAGCAGAAACTAGACAAAGCATGAAATATAAGCTAAACATGCTAGGAAAACGAGGTGCAGTTTTTGACTCTCTTTCAAGCCATTAAAATAATTTTCACAAGCAATGGAAAAGCGAGGATAATAACCATTTTTTACTCACAAGAGCTTGGAAAACGAGGTGCAGTTTATGTCACGACTGTCACGAGCCGTTACAACAATTTTGAAATTAGTTTTATCCGTCCCACAATGCATTTCATGCGATCCATGTACCTTCTCGGCCTCTCGCCGAAGGACCATAGCCCCAACAAACGCACCTTCTCGGTCTCTCGCTGAAGGACCACAGCCCCAACAAATGCACCTTCTCAACCAGGGTTTAATGCATAATTCCACGTACAAACATTACGTTTCACATAACCACGTTACACATAACGACATCAAAGCCATGTAATTCATCTACACAATCCGTACATAAATAAACTAGAGTTATAAATGCACAAAACCATGTATAACTACACATCATTACACCACCTGCCACATAACCCGACATCCATTCACATAGACAACCAACAACCCACAAAACCAAGCCTAACACAAAGGCTAACACCGAACCCTACAATCACTAGTTTCACAGAAAACACCACCTCTTCCCCAAAAGAACCACGGGTCCAAACACGCCCCACACCCAAAGAAAAACAAACACCACGCACCTAACCGTGCACCACACCCACATCCAACCAAGTACATCACCTCCGAGGACAGCACCTACACAAACACCTGAGGCCACGACACGACCCCCGACACCACAACATGACCAACAAAACCCCAAAAAGAATCCAACAGTATTTGAGTCGACTAATCCCATATACTAATCAACTGAATATCGTTGGAAACCATTTGGAAACAAAGGGCCTAACCACCAAACAACAAACAACCCGCCAAAGAACCTAGTCGACTGGACCCCATCTAGTTGACCCAAATACACTACTGGAATCTCACAAAAATGCCCCAAAAACACTTGTCAGTCGATTGACCTCACGATCCAGTCGACTGAACCATGACCCAATCGACTGACCCCACCATCCAGTCGACTGAACCATAACCCAATCGACCCAGTCGACTGACCCCATGATCCAGTCGACTGACCCCACAATCCAGTCGATTGAACCATGACCCAGTCCACTGACCCCACGATCCAGTCGACTGAACTCAGGCAAAAACTGACTTCGAGCCACTGTTTTAGCCTCTTAAACCTCGAATCAATGCCTCCAAACTCCCATCTAACACCCTCGGACATACACGCGCCCAAGCCTAACACCAAAACCTCAAAAGGAACATTCAACACCCAATTCCATCCACCGAAAATGACGAAAGATAGGTTTTAAAACCAAAACCTCGTTTGAACATAAAACGGGTTTTTATGCATTTTTAACCGATAGAAACACGCACGATTACACGTAACACCCTTATAAGACATGAGAATCTAGGATTCTACCTTGTTGAGTTAAAAACTCAACGCCTCGAACCACATGGAAAATCGAACTTTGTCGGAATAAAATTTCGTCCGGATGGATGTGTATCCCACTGTGCCAATAGCAAGGATCCGCTGTTAGATTGTCAAAAATCGAACCCCGGGCCCCCGAGAAGTTAGAGAGAAGGCAGAGAGAAAGAAGAAAACTTAGCCTGTGTTTAGACTAATTTTTTTAGTGACTTTTAAGCTTTTTAGCTTTTTTGTAAAAAAGTAGGTGTCAAATCATGTAGAAAAAGTAAAAAAAAAAGTGAAAAAAAAAAAGCATAATAAGCCAAACCAGTTGGCTTTTTGTGGCTTTTAAGCCGAAAAGCCACAAAAATAAGCTAACCCAAACACAGGCTTAGCGGAGATGTTTTGAAAATATCTTTTGAAAATATCTAACGCCAGAAATTTATAGGCCACGAAATTTTTTTTATTTTTTTATTTTTTTATTTTTTTTTTGAAATTTGCATCGCAATGCCTAACGGCCCCGAGAACTGACCCCACATGCATACCTAAGCCCGATCATGCATCAAAACGCATATAAACATGCTGCAACGGAAACCCTAAAAAGGGCAAATACTCTGAGGCAAAGCCCTAACACTCAGAAAAATCTCGGAACAGCTTAAATTAAGTAAATAACATAAAATATTAAATTAAGGCTCCGTTTGTTTCAACGTAAAATATTTTTGGATAAAATATTTTACCTATTTTTCAGTGTTTGATTAACAAAATATAAGTAAAATATTTTTCTTAAGTAAAATATTTTATATCATAAGCCAAAATTGTTTTCCTTTTAAAAAATCTGTAAGTCATTTTTTTCTGGACCAGATCCGGCGGTGGCGGCTATGATTAGCAGTGGTGGTGGTGGTTGGTTTCTCCTGAGAGTTTTATGAGTCAATCAGATCTGAGCCGCAACGGTGAGGGAAAACCAGTAAGGGATAGCAGCAACAGCAAAAAGAAAAAAACCAGTATTGGTGAGAGAGAACTCCGGCGACTTCTAGTTCGGATCTGCGGGTGGTGGTGGTGGTTGACTTCTCCGGCGAGCTTCACGGCATCAGCAGTAGAAGAGAAAAATATCGGTGGCGGCGAGAGAGATATCCGGCGACTGCAAGTCCAGATCCGGCGGTTTCTGGACTGGATCCGCGGGCGGCGGCTACTGATAGCAGCGATGGTGGTCGTTGGAGGCGGCGACGGACAGGAACTGACCGTTCTTTTGAGGGCAGAGTAGATGCGGAGGGAGGAGGTGTGGAGATCGTCGTCAAGCTTGGAGGAGGGCGGTGGTGGCTGCAGCAGTTGCGGCGTCGGAGGAGAGAAGGTGAGGCGGAGCGAGGGAGGTGGCCGGCGGCGGCGAGGTCGGCGGTGGCGAGGGCGGCGGTTGGTCGGCGGCGTGAGGGGTGGAACGTTGGGTGCGGCGGCGTCGGGCTAATCTTACTTTTGCTCCTTATCAGTGTTTTTTAGGAAAAATCGCACAACAATATAAAAAAGAATTTTTGAAAATATTTTTTATATGTCAACTAAACACCAGAAAATAAAAATAAAAAAAAATAAATTTTGTAAAAATATTTTACATAAAAAATATTTTACATCAAAAAATATTTTACTTTGAAACAAATGGAGCCTAAAAATCAAAAATTCCCATAATTAAGGTAAAATGACCTTTTTGCTCATAATACAGTAAAAAGTTCTAAAAATCTAAAATTTGACACATGGACACCTAAAATTAGATATTTATATACAATTAATTAATAAAATACAAAATAACAACAAAAATAACCAAAATACCCTTGCATGGTCAGCCACCTAGGAGAATGTGCCCAAAAAGCTACTTTTTGCATTTTTAAGCTTAAAAATGAGAAAAGGATGTATAAATTAAGCATTATTTTGATACAATACTTTTTATACAAGTAATATATATAGTAATATAATAATGTAGGTAAACAAAAGTAAACAAATAATTATTTAAAATCTTTACACAATAAATAAGTTCAAAAAGTCAATTCTAGTCAAACTAGCTTAATTTAGCTTAAAAGCCTACACTTATTTATTTAATTGCTATCAAAAT
>JAULJZ010168295.1:0-24968 GCA_032270985.1 Heliamphora pulchella
AAGTTTTATGTTCACAGTTTAGATGAAAATAGACATACCATCGGTACGACTGTGGCACAGAGTTTTAGTAGGCCTGTTTTGGTTACGGAGAACAGATAATAGCATCGTCTATTATTCCGACTCTCTGTACCAGTACACTTTATGTGTATTGAATGGGACATTTGGGGTAATTAATTTTATACTGACTATATAAATTAATTCACACCCCAAGATTATTATAAATAGTGCTTATCTTCTTAATCTTGAAATAATTATTGATTTGCATACATTTAATATTCGTTATTTTGATTCATTAGAGGGTGCGATCTTATATGAGTCTATATTCTCAGTGAGTTTGATAGCGGTATTATTTATATAGCGAATATTAATTATTGACAGAATTCACGTTCCGAAAGATCGGGATTGACGATACCCCGTTAAGGAAGCTTATAAGTTTTGACCGGGGCAAACCCAACAGGTAGATTTAATTATCCGGCGGTTAAATAAGTTAAGCGGAAGGGCTTAAGGAATATTAAGATGCCGATTAAATTAAATTGTCAATAATTAAATTTAATTGGCAGGTATCGAGAATCTTAACGTGGGGAGAAATGGTAAGCATTTAATAACAGGTGCTCAATGCTATATGGTCTTGAGATTATGGATCAGAGTGCAATTATAGTTCTTTAGTGGTGTGAACTGTAATTTAGTGTTTTATGAAAATTGTAGAAACCGCTGCTAGTTTTCTATAATTGCAGATACCGCTATGAGGTTTGCTTAATTGTAGAAACCGCTGATACATGTCTGTGTTCTATTGGAAGTCTTACTCATAATTACTTTCCAGGTCCCTGCTGTAGCTCTATATATATGCGGGTAGGCTGAACCAATTTCATAACTTGTCTTCTAAGACTAAAACTGTCTTGGTTTTGCCGATACGAGTTCTCGGAGGATTATAGCCCACACTATATTCAGAAATTGCATAAGGGAATACAGTAGAAGATCTGACAGGAGCTTCAACACGGATTCAAATCGTAGTTGAAGATTTTATCAGTAAAAATGTATTCTTCTAAATTAACTTCGGATGCACGGATTTTATTTTGATCGTTCGTCATCAAAAATTTTATCTGGAGCCCGTTTTCGCAATTTCCCATCCAGTTAATTTTTTTCAGATAATCGTTTGTAAAAACAATGATATTGGCAGTTTTGCCTCCAACAAAAACCTTGTTTGGTTGGGATACAAGCATGTTTTATTATCCTAAGGTTTCTTACAAAGTTGGTGGATGTGTATAAATGTGATTTCAAAGAATGAGTTTTGAAAATCGAAAGAGAATGTGATTTTGTTGCGAAAAGGTGGTTTTTGGTGTTTAGAGCTAATCCTTGGGGTTCAGCCTTGGTTTAAATGGCCTGGTGGAGATGGTGGAAAACATTTTCAAAATGTTAGTTGATTTCCATAGGTATATGGATAATGTTGCTGCGTGTCCTAAATTTTTGTACATAACTGTGTGCGTATAAATATTTTGATAGTCGTGCTGTATGCCTTTTTAATGATCCTATAGATGTACCATAACAATGTAGTGAATGTGGGCCTCAATTGCTCCTCGATAAAAGTGTAAAAATTTTGCGCAAGTAGATGCTTCGTTCCTTCGGGTTAATCCCCGTAAATTAAGTGGTTGGCCCTTTGGGAGGCGTTTATTGTTGTAGCTCCGTATAAAATTTGTCATTACCTAGTGGGTCATTGGATGCCCCAGACCTAGGCTAATGGGCGAGAGTTTATAGTTGCTACCTTTGTCCCTAGTGCGACACAGTCGGTATATAAAAATCATTGTATAATTGCATAATTGGGTTAATATTTATCCTGTGGTAAAAGGCCGTAAAAGAGTACGGGTTGTATTTGAATTACTATGGGTTATAGAAACCTGGTTGGAAAATAACATGTTATTTACATTTGATAAACTGTGGATACTATGGGATTATATAAAAACTTATGGTTTAGAGGAAGGAAAATCCGTTTTGAGGTTTGTGTAGTCGCGTTGTTTATGTAATCCGTGAATGCATGTTATGCTTTTACTTCTTGACAGTCTGTTCCTATTGGGTTTCGGCTCACGTTGTGGTATTTAAAAACTTTTCAGGTGACATAGTTGATCACGTAGATTGATCTCGGTGAGCTCCGATGGAGGCAAAAGACAAAACTCTTTTTCTGTCGTTTTTAGTAGCTTGTTTGATCGATTATTATTATCGGTTATTAATGGATCATGTAATGATATAATATGTTTTAGTATTGAAAGCGTATGTATTGTAATCTTTATGGCCATGGTGCCAATGCATGTATGCTTGCATGATGACGAGAGAAATTTCGGGTTGGTTGTTATAAGTTTTTTGGGTACATGAAATAATTTTTGTTTAGTTGGTTCAACGTTTTAATAAATCGTTTTCGGTTGATCTCATGCTTTATATCAGCATTTGTGCCTCGATGGAGCATTTTGAGCCTTATTTTACCATGTTTTTGTTGGTTTGGTTATGCCTTGAAGTTTTCAAAAGTTCAAGTGTTGGATTTGCAAAGTGGTCTCTGCAAACATTATGTTTTTGTTTTGTTTTGTTGAAAAACCATTGTCCTTGGAAGAACCGTTCGTGCAGTCTGAGCAATTTTTAGAAAATTTTATTTATTTGTTTTAAGGCTTGATTTTTGGGGACTGTGAACTTAGTCATTTGGGCTATTCTTTTACATAAAATAAATTCTTGAAAGTACATCCTTCAAATGTTTTAACTTCGTCTTCAAGTTACATTCTTGGACCCGTTTGAGCTCGGGTGGTTTTGGTGGATTGTGATATCCCAAAACGATTGTTCATAGGCGGTTCATGTGACCCAAGTTTTGGGGCGTGATAGATTCGACAGTTACGACATGTATAGATCCTCACGGATCAAGGTTTGAGATTTATGGGAACACCATGTGTACTCGAGTTTGATTGAGAGGAGCTGTCGTAGTCAAAATTTCATTGTTAAGACTTATGTTACTACACTAGTGAAAAAGAATAAGAAGGGTATGTGACGTGGTTTGAGAAATACCAGACCATTAACCCATAAGGTATAAATTAATTTATACCATAGGATATAAATTAATTACACTAACGCGGTACTATTTAATACATACAAAGTGTACTAGCACAATGAGTCAAAACAATAGTCAAAACTATACTGTTTCCCGTAATCAAGACAGATCTACTAAAATACTGTGTTACAGCCGTACCGATAGTGTGTTCAATTCCATCTAAAACTGTAAACCATAAACTTATATTTTACAAGAACCTATAATCTGATTTTCCGTGTGCAAGCCAAATTCTACACACCAGATTAACGACCATGTAGAATAAAAGATACATATGCACAACATTAAATAAAAAATGAAACGTATACATTACGCAAATAGATTCTCATTAAAATTAAAAAATAGTTTTATTAATAAATAAAAATATTACCAAAAATTCAATGCATGATTTTTAGTAAACAACTCTGATAATATAGGGACCATCAATGCGTCAAACGTGTGTGGCCTCACATCATCTTCAACAGCACATAACGGCCAAAAGGTGAAACATAAAGTATCCCATAGCAGCTTCGTTGTAGAAATGGATCAGACCCATTCTGATATGAGTTCCTAACAACCTCAAAGAAGATGAAACTAATCAAAACCATCCATAAACCTGTTCGCTCCAAATGGCAAAAAATGGAGCTAGAAACTCATTCAGATTAAACCATAAGGACGAATAATCATACCAGTTGAAAGCAATTACTTCGTAGAAACCTGTTTGCTCTAGCAAGATTCACTATGTCCGCATTATATACAATAGATTAACAATAGCAGAAACAAACATAACCATGCGAGGAACCATCGATTTGCTCTCAAATAGAAACAACTAGATCTCAAACTTTTGAACCACCAATTGGTAATAGAAACCAAAACTCCAGAGGAGGTAAAGTACAAAAACAACTGATACAAACTAGTCATACCACTAGTTGTCCAAGAAAAATAAAGTACTGGCTCTCTTTAACTAAAATATACAACCACAAATCTTCATATGCAAGCATACCATAATCCCAAATCACTAATACCTATATGAACATTTATACTGTAACTGTAATACCCCGATTTTTGGAAACGTTATGGCATACATATATGTTTACTAAGGGTTATGCTAACAGATTCATTCATACTTAAAAAGATAATCCATTCATAAGTAAAGATGTTATCTCAACGTCAACCACAAAATATTTTGAATAGTACAGACATCTAACACAAAGTTTTTAGAAAATAGGAAAATTTACTAAAAATGATAACACAAAAAGATAAAACAAAGGAAACTTCGATCTTCTTTAGGTGGTCCAGAATTTCTCTTGTTCCAGATACTCAGCCTTCTCCGTGAAGTCTTCCTACTATTGAAATTCTTCTTCTCCACCTGCGGCACTAACGTCGTGAACCGAACCCCAGAAAAAACTCTAAAATCCTATTGGTCTAACTCAAAACACAATTCAACTAAGCAACACTCCAAAATAAAATCATCATACATTTAACAGTTAGAGAAACATTTAAAGACTTAACTAAAATTTGTACATTTTGGTATTCATTAAGATATACGAAATAAGGATGCAAAAGATGCAATGAAGATGTGATGTAATGAAGATCTGATGAAAGCTTTCCAATTTATAACTAAGTTTAATTAATTACTAAGTCATTCTAGGTTAACACAACCAGGGGTAATCGTCTTAACCCCTATGTTTTGAAATGAAAGTATGGGTTGGAAGCATGGTTGTGAATGCTTGAGTGTATGGGAGTTTAGAACTCAAAACAGGGAAAGTTCTGGGGTTTTCTCAGACTGCAGCGTGCTCGAGCGGAGCTCTGTCCGCTCGAGCCATCTCATGGTAGAGAGTTTGGGCGCTCAAGTGCCCCTCTGTCCGCTCGAGCAGACCGGCTGCGCTGGGCCAACTTCAACTGATCATATGTCCCTCATCTAGACTCCAAATTGGGTCATTCTTGTACTCAAACTAAAGTCCCAAAAGTCTTCTTTCCAATGACACTATCATGGCAAATTCCCATTTGTAGAAAAAGTTATAATTAAAATAGTGAGAGTATGTCAGATTTTCTTAACCGTTTTTCGCTCGTTTTTTGCCGAATGTCTTGAAAAAGATTATTTTCATCATCATTGGATTTTTATCAAACTTCTTATCCCTTGGGCTATGAATACACCTATATAAAAATATTTAGGTTGGGATACATGTGTTGGACTGATGGGTTGGATTTTATAATGAAAGGGGGTTTTCTACTTAAAATGATGGTTTTGAGGAAATAGAATGGATATTAGAGGGTTTGTTGTTTGATTTGATCATCATTTAGAATCCTAAGTTTTTGGAAAGAAAATGTGATTTTTAAACTTGTATATACGCATATGACGGGTGTGTTCTAATTTCCCTCAAATGACTTGATCTCGATTGAATTAGTCTTGTGTTGCTAGTAATCTATGAAATTAATAACATTAATGTGAGTTATGAGAAATTATGTATTGAGGTTTATGGTGCATAAGACTTGAAAGAGAGATTGAATACTAAAACGGATTGTGATTTGGAAATAAAATAGGAATTTGAATTGGGAGAAGAACTGGTTGTGGGTTGAACTCCCGGATTATGAATATGATCGAAATGAATTAATAATGACCCGATAATAAATTGATGGGAATTAAAGTTGGGTTGATAAAAAGTATTTAAAATTATTATATTGAACTAAAAAGTGAAATAATACAATCGATGAAGAAATGGTTTGGTATTGGTTTGGTATTGGGTTGCCTCTTAGGTGTTCCTTTGGGAAATCGAAATGGTTTGGTATTGGTTTGGTATCGAGTCGCCTCCCTGGTGTTCCTTTGAAAAATGGGAAACCAAAATGGTTTGGTATTGGTTTTGTATCAGGTCACCTCCCGGGTGTTCCTTTGGGAAATCGAAATGGTTTGGAATGTAATTAAGTTGGGCTTGAAAATCTCCTTAGTGAAAGACCAGAAACTTACGCAAGCTGGGTGCCGTTCCCATCGAGTTAGTTCTTAAAAATTTGTGCTTTGGGTGCCATGTTCCCTCGAGCGAGGCTCGTAAAATGAGCTAGAGTATATGATTAGTATATTTGTGTCTTGGATCCAATGAGATAAATAGTTGTTAGTTTGAGAAACTATGACTTTAAAAAAAATTGAGTTGTGTAACTAGTAGTCAAGGCATTCGATAAATAGAGAAAGATGGATATGAAATTTGAAAATAAAGTAATGATGTGAAAGAAATATATTGTACATACTAGATTGATTGTGATTAATGTAGTATTGGTTCGGTATTTAATTAATGAGATAAAATGAAAAACGTGAGCAAAGAAAAGATGATTTGAAAGGAAACTGACGGTTAAAGGATAAATGAATAATTGTGAATTGATAATATCATGGAATGATGTTGGGTTAAACAAATGGGATAATAGTTTGGGATTTCCATAAACTGCATCTGACGTCGGTTCATTGGTTATGATATGGTTCGGTGAGGAAACCGAGTAATGAGAAAGTAATACAGATAACGTGAAAGAACGAAATGTTTCGAAAAAGAAAACAAAAGCTCAATGATTGTAAATGATGAAACAAATTATTGATGTGATAGAAAATGAATAAATGAATAGGATAAATTTGTTTGCTTGGGAATGTGCGTGTGAACGGATAACGAATTGGTGAAACTTGCATTTTACTTTGGTTGCACTCATCACATCTCACAAATCATGCTTAGCATTAGAGTTAGTCTTTATCCTACGAGCTCTACCTCATGTATGTGTACTAAATCATTTCAGGTTCTGAATATCATAGGTGATAACAAGGCGAAGGGTGCATTTTGGAGGCGCTAGAGGAAGGATCTAGTGTTATTTTTTTTGTTTGTGTTATATTTTTACATAAAATCAAGTGGATGAATGTAATTGATATGAAAGCTTAAAGTTGAATATATGCTGTCTCATATCCTTAAGTGGTTTTGTAAATAAACTTTTAAAACATGGTTTATTTAGTTTGAATCTTTTGAATGCATAAATGAAAGGAAAACTCTTTATTTTAACGTCATATTATAGCGTAAATGTTAACATTTTTGGAAAGTTATTGATGAATATAGTTCCTGCATGATATGACTTAGGGTTTAGTTCACAGGCTCAGGTTTGGGTCGTGACAGGTTTCGTTTACTGTATTGGGTTTCTTAAGCACGCAATTGGGTTTCGTTTAAGCGTGTATTTACGGAAAACTAATTAATTAGAGTTGGAATTAAAGCTTCAGCGACGAGACCTTTGTCGCCCAAGTTACTTCGCGTACCCACTATTTTTTTTCAGATTTGGCGCGAGCCCTGGCGCGAGTTTTAATCCTTTTTCGCGACAAGATGGGTAAGTTGTTGCGCAAACAGAGACCTTCGCCGACAAGAGTGGCTCGTCGTAGAACGTGAACAACCCTACGGCGACGACATTAGTTGATTCGTCGGCAAAGGATAACTTTTAACGATGTGTTTATTTGTCGGCCCAAATCTAATTTCATCCTGCCAAATTTAAGGGTTTCGCGGCATTTTTTACAAGCCATTCGCGACCACATTCATGGTCGTCGCGAAATAGTATACCCTTTTCCCAACAAATTAACTTGTCGCGAAAATCCCACTTTACATTTAGCCACAAATTATCAAAAGTTGTCGGAGATGGTGCATTTTTGGCGACGAAAAATGCTATTCATCGTGGTTGGTTGTCATTGATTCTGCTTTTTCTTATAGTGAGTTGAGATTCAACGTATTAAGTTCTAACAAGTTTAGTTTAATTTTCATAAAAAACTAATTCTTTATTGGTTTACTTTATCTATGAGATTTGGTGTGTATATCTATGTGTATATGCAATGATGGCATTTGGGAAGACTTTTGATTATTATCATAGATTATAATGACTTCAGATTTTTTTATAAGAATATGATATTATTATTATTATTGTTATTATTATTATTATTGATGATGATTATCGATCAGTTATGACCGATCAACCGGGGCAGTAAACCGAGGCCGAATGACCGAGCACCTAGGACTAGCTTACAATGGCAGCTGGTCTGGCTAATCCACCCTGAGTTTTCAAGAACCCACTCACATGATTAGCAGACTGGTCAGATATAGAAAAATCTTAGGCTGAGATGCCGGGGAACTTCCTCAATCAACGTGATAACTCCCCTATAAATGAATGGTGGTGTTCCCAATGCAGGTACAAGAGATTCTATCCTATAAAAGGGTTTTTCATGATTATTAATCAAATAACTGACTTAAGCATCAGAGGGTAATCGGCCAACACCCCACTGGTCTTAGTTCTTGATTTCTAATGTTTCAGGTCCAATTGAAGGAGTACCCGACGTTGGCTTTTAACCTTTACCCAGTTAGTCACACCATCGAGGCATCATCATTTGGCACCGTATGTGGGAATGCTTTTTTCATTTTATTGATACTCTCGATGGTGGAGATCCAAGCCATGACCTCTGAAAACAATCACCAATACCTTCTAGCGATGAACGGAGCCGTCAACCCACATACCGACCAACAGCTGGCTGACCTAACTCACATGGTCTAAGAGTTAGCACAAAAAATGCGTGCTCTTCACTAGCGACTCGAGGACCAGGCGAGGGGGCCACCACCAGCCCAGGGCGGACTCCCAAGAATTGGGGAAGTTAACCCCGCTCCCCCTAATTAGGAAATCCTAAAGCAGCAGGACCCCCCCATGCAGATCCTCCCTCGGGGCATGAGCAGGGCCCAAAGGTAAAATTAATAATCTCTAAGATTGTGAAGAAGTAGAAAGTTAGCAAATTGGACTCGAGGTTGGGGACCCTCACCGCACTAGGAAGGCTTATCTAGATATTATGACTGAAGTAACCGCCGCGATCGAGCTCAAAATGAGACGAATGAGGGAGCATCTTCAAAACACGATGGAAGCGGTAAAAGACAAAATGACCGACGGAGTAGACGAGCTGGTGAAAAGGACCGATCTCCCATTCTCACCTATGATATTGCTAGAGCTCCTACCTTCGAAATTTAAGTTGCCTCAGATGGAGACCTTCGATAGGACTAAAAGACCCATTGGACCATTTGGAGACCCATAAGGCCTTCATGCACCTCCATGCAATTCCTGATGAGATCATGTGCTGGGCATTTCCCACCACCCTGAAGGGGTCAGCACGCATGTGGTTCAGTCGCCTCAAGCCTGGGTCAATCAGCATGTTCACCCAGCTCAGCAAGTTGTTCATAGGACACTTCATTGGTGGTCAAAGGCAACGTTGATCGACCACAAACCTGGTGAACATAAAGCAGGCGAACGGGGAGTCACTCAGGAACTATGTATCTCAGTTCAATACGGAAGCACTCCAAGTAGACGACGTCGATGACAAAGTAGCCCTGACAACATTCGTGGGGGAGGGGGGCTATAGCCTACCAAATTCTTGTTCTCTCTAGCTAAACCACCACTTGAGAGTATGACCATACTGATAGCTAAAGCTCAAAGGCACATGAATGCCGAGGATGTGATGACTGCAAGAAAAGACAAGACAAGGCCTGAGCAGGAGAGGAAGTTTGAGCGCCAACGTTTGAGCGAGTCAAACCGACAGAAGAGGACGAGAGAAGATGAAAGGCCGAATATAAGGCACTTGGATAACAAAAGACCACGAATCCCCCCTAGCCGATTTGAAAGGTACACTCCCCTTAACACACTAGCTGACCAGGTCCTACTGCAGATACGTCAAGATCCCGAGATGAAGTAGCCAAAAAAGTTAAAAATCACCCCAGACCAAAGGAATCAGGATAAGTACTACAGGTTCCATGAAGATCACGGAAGACTGCTTTAACCTAAAGGAGCATATAGAAGCACTAGTCCAACGATGCTGGCTAAGTTGTTTTGTGGCCCACCGACCGGGCAAGGAAGAGCCCAAGAAGAACCCCAGCCAGACCAAGAAATAGTTGGAGAGGTTCGAGTAATATCTGGTAGATTTGTAAGTGGAGGAGACACCAGTTCATCTACATGGGAACATGCGCGAAAGCTACAAGCAGAGGTACCGATAGAGGTCCTTACCACTGGTCGACCAGTAAGGAGTTGGCTAGACGGGAGGGAAGAGGTGATTACCTTCTCGAAGCAGGATGGGGTAGGGGTTTAGTATCCCCATGACGATCCCTTAGTGTTCACAATGGTGCTGGCTAACTATCGGGTGCAGCAGATATTGATAGACAATGGGAGCTCGGCTAACATCCTGTTCCTAAAGGCTTTTGAGCAACTCAACATCGACAAGAACTGGTTAACCCCAGTTTGAACCCCCCTAGTTTGGTTCGTTAGGGAACAGGTCCAACCTCTCGGTGCCATCGAGCTACCCCTAACCATAGGAGTTAGCCCGAATTTGTCTACTCGGCAGATCACTTTCTTGGTGGTCGACTGCCCCTCAGTATACAATGCTATACTGGGAAAGACTGCCCTTAACCTTTTTAGGGTCGTCACGTCTACATTCAGCCTAACCATGAAGTTCCTAACTCCGCATGGGGTCAGATAACTTAGGGCCGATCAAATCACCGCGAGGGAATGCAATACCACCTCCCTTAGAGGCCCTAAGAGCAATGATCATTAACCATTGAGACGCTAGAATCACAAGAAGAGAATGAGAGGGAAAGACCCAAACTGATAGAATAACTCATTGGTCTTCCTCTCGGCCCAGGACGACTGGGCCATAAAGTGTTCATTGGCGGTCTCTTGCCCGAACTCGAACAACAAGAGCTTTTACGGTTCCTACAATGGCATCAAAAGGTGTTCGCCTAGATGCACTAGGGCATGCTAGGTATACGAGAAAAAGTCATGAAGCACAGGCTCAACGTGAATGCAAGTTACAGGCCAGTTAAGCAGATACTGAGGGTTTTTTTCAAAGAGCGAAACGATGCAATTTTTGCTAAAGTCAACAAACTGTTAGAGAGAAGATTGATCAGAGAAGTACAATACTCAAAATGGTTAGCAAATGTTATTTTGGTAAAAAACCCAATGGCAAATGGAGGATGTGCGTGGACTTCACTGACTTGAACAAAGCTTACCCCAAAAATAGCTACCACTACCTAGGATCGATCAGCTGGTGGACTCTACTATAGGGCACAAGCATCTCAGCTTCATGGATGCTTTCTCAGGGTACAATCAGATCAAAATGCACCCCACCGACCAAGAGAAAACTTCCTTTATCACCAACCGAGGGCTTTACTATTATAACATAATGCTATTCGGCCTAAAAAATGCAGAGGCAACCTATTAGCGTCTAGTCAATCACATGTTCAGAGAATAGCTCGGGAAGAATATGGAAGTCTATGTGGATGACATGCTGACTAAGAGCAAAGAAGCTAAAGATCATTTGACTGACCTCGAGGAGACCTTTCAAGTGTTAGAGACATATGATATGATGCTTAATCCAGCTAAGTGCGCTTTCGGTGTCATCGGAGGTAAATTCCTAGGCTTCATAGTAAGGTAAAGTAGGATAGAAAAAAATTCGAAGAAAATCAAGGCAATTAAGGAAATGCACCCCCCGCGAAACATCAAGGAGGTACAAAAACTCACTGGCAGGATAGAGGTGCTCAATCGGTTCGTCTCAAAGGCAGCCGACCGGTGCCTCCCTTTCTTTAAAGTTTTGAGGAAGGCCTTCGAATGGACTGGAGAGTGTAGAGCATTCGAAGAACAAAAATATTATCTTTTCACACCTCCCCTGCTGTCGTGGATGAACCCAGGGGAAGAGTTATTCCTCTATCTGGCCGTGTCAGAGTCAGCAGTAAGCGCTGCACTAGTCAGGGAAGACCCACCAGGAGTTTAGAAGCCAGTATACTACATCGGTCACGCATATCGAGGAGCAAAGCCAGGTACCCAGCCCTAGAGAAGTTAGCATATATGTTCGTCATTTTGGTAAGAAGGTTATGCCCCTACTTTCAAGCCCACACCATAGTAATATTGACTAATCAGCCTCTACAGCAAGTAATGCAAAAACCTAACCTCTCAGACCGGCTAGCCAAATAGTCCTTGGAAATGGGAGAATTTCTTGTGCAATATTAACCCCGCACGGCCATAAGAGGACAGGCTCTTGCCGATTTCATAGTAAAATTCACAAGAGAGGCAAACGAAGCTGACCCCCCTCAGCTAGAAGAACCTGAGCAGTTCGATCCAGCCCGAGTATGGCAAGTGTATGTGAACGGGTCGTCCAATACAGGAGCAAGTGGGGTCGGGGATGTCCTCATATCTACTCAAGGGGATACGTTGGAATGCTCACTCTACTTCTGTTTCACCATCACCAATAATAAGGTCGAATACGAAGCAACAATCGCAGGGATGCGCCTCGCTCGGGTGGTAGGAGCCAAACAAGTTTGAATCCATAACGATTCTCAGCTAGTGGTTGAGCAAATGCAAGGCGAGTTTGAGGCGAAGGAGGAGAGGATGACCACTTACCTGAGCGTAGCTTAACAGATGAGTCAACACTTTTAGCATTTTTCTATCATTCGAGTCCCGAGAGAGCAGAACCAACAAGCAGATTCTTATCAAGGGCAGCTCTCGCCCCCGAAGAAGAACTAAACCATGGAATCCCCCTTCAATACCTCGCCGGGTCAGGATTAGAGTGGAAAGAATGTGAGGTACTAGAGTTGGAAAACATTCGTGTACATGTAACATGGATAGTGCCAATCATGGCATTTCTGGAGCGAGGGGTATGCCTGAATAACTAGAATCAAGCCAGGAGACTTCGACAAATGGCCAGTCAATACACAATTTTAGATGGCCAACTCTACAAACGAGGTCCGTCACTACCTTATTTGAGGTGTTTGACAGAAGATGAGGCAGATTATGTTATGAGGGAAATCCACAAGGGGGTGTGTGGAAACCAAGGAGGATGAAGGGTATTGGCACACAAAGCCCTACGGGTAGGATACTACTGGCGGTTCATGACACGGGACGCCTCTACTTTAGTAAAGAAATGTGACAAATGCCAAAGATTTGCAAACGTGTAGAGACAACCCCTATAGAGAAGACCGTGATTGCATCCCCCTGGCCATTTACCTAATGAGGGATAGATCTAGTCGGCCCATTCCCACTCGGTAAGGGACAAACCAAATTCGCCATAGCAGCCATTAACTACTTCACCAAATGGGTGGAGGCCGAGCTATTAGCCAAGATAACCGAGGCTAACACGGTAAGCTTTGTATGGAAATCTATTATTTGCAGGTTTGGGGTACCGAGGACCATCATAAGCGACAATGGGAGGCAGTTTGACAACAAGAGCTACAGGGAGTTTTGTGAGCAATTGGGCATTAGGGTGCATTACATCACCCCAGCTCATCCGCAAGCTAATAGTCAGGTGGAGGTAACCAACTGGACTCTCATCAAGATGATCAAGACGAGGCTCGAGCAACCGAAGGACCTGTGGGTAGAAGAATTGCCGAGCATTCTGTGGGCATACCGAATGACCGCCTCAACAGCCACAGATGAAACACCATTCATGCTGGCCTTCGAAACTAAGGCAGTTATACCGGTCGAGATTAGTCTACTTGTTGCCCGAGTAATTCAATTTACGAAGAAGGCCTACGAGCGAACCATGACATTATCAATGAAGTACGAGAGCGAGTAGCCATAAGGGTAGCTGTATACCAGTAAAGAAAGAAAAGGCACTACTGTTAGGATTAGTATACTGAAAACCATATTTTTAGTATTTAATTTTATTATAATAAAATTAATTTTTTATTTTATGAGAATCTTTAGGAGTAATGTATGTATATCATTTTTTTAATGTTATGCATAGATATCCGATATTCGGTATAGTATTTAATCTGGTGTGTATAGTACGGCTTGCACACAAAAGATAAGATTTTAGGTTCTTACAGAATATAAGTTTTATGTTCATAGTTTAGATGGAAATGCACATACCATCAGTATGACTGTAGTACAGAGTTTTAGTAGGCCTGTCTTGATTACGAAAAAAAGATAATAGCGTCGTCTATTGTTCCGTCTCTCAGTACTAGTATACTTTGTGTGTATTGAACATGATATTTGGGTTATTAATTTTATACTGATTAAATAAATTAATTCACACCCCAAGGTTATTATGAATAGTGCTTATCCTCTTAATTCTGAAATAATTATTTATTTACATATATTTAATATTCGTTGTTTTGATTAACTAGAGGGTGCGATCTTATATGGGTTTATATTCCTATTGAGTTGGATAGCGTGATATTCTTTATATGGTGATTATTAATTATTGACGGAAATCACGTTCTGAGGGATCAGGATTGACGATACCCCCTTAAGAAAGCTTATAAGTCTTGACCGAGCCAAACCCTATAAGTGGATTTGATTATCCAACAGTCAAATAAGTTAAGCAGAAAGGCTTAAGAAATATTAAGATGCCGATTAAATTAAATTATCAATAATAAAATTTAATTTACGGGTATCAAGAATCTCAACGTAGAGAGAAATGGTAAGCATTTAATAACAGGAGCTCAATACTATATGGTTTTAAGATTATGGGTCAGAATGCAATTATAGTTCTTTAATGGTGTGAACTGTAATTTGGTGTTTTATGAAAATTGCAGAAATCTCCACTGCTTTTTCATAATTGCAGAAACCGCTATGAGATTTGCTTAATTGCAAAAATCGCTGATATATGTATGTGTTCTACTGGAAGTCTTACTCATAATTATTCCCCAGGTCCTTGCTGTAACCCTATAAATATGCGGGTAGGCTGAACCAGTTTCATAACTTGTTTTTCAAGACTAAAACTATTTAGGTTCTATCGGTACGTATTCTTGATAGATTGTAACCCACCCTACATTCAAGAATTACATAAGGGACTATCATAGAAGATCTAACAGGAGCTTAAACTCAGATTCAAATCGTAGTTGAAGATTCGACCAGTAAAAAAGTATTCTTCTAAATTAATTTCGGATGCACGAATTTTATTTTGATCGTTCGTCGTCAAAAGTTTTATCTGGAGCCCGTTTCGACGTTTGCCCGTCTAGTTAATTTTTTTAGATAATTGTTTGAAAAAATAAAGATTTTGGCAATCTTGCCTCCAACAATTGGTATTAGAGCCGTTTTGTTTTTTGTTTACAGTTATCGAGGCCGGATAGTTTTAGAACTGTTACTAATTTTATTTTGCTGGCGTTCTAATTCCGATTTTATGATCATCATTTATTTTTCATGTTTGATTCAATGGTGTGAATGATGATTATTATTTTTAATCATGGGGGTTGACCATAATAGATCGAATGTAAATTTTCGGGATATACGATCAATGTAATAGCTAGTTTCTATTTTTAAAATATCTGTTTAAATTATTTAAGAATAAGTTGATAATATCCAAGAACACGAAGAACGGAGGTGGCACTGGCAGTAGTTTGGGTTTTTACGGGCCACGAATCGCAGTAAGTTTTTAATAATTTTAATTAGTTTTTTTGTGAGTTTTCTACGGTATTTATGTATAAAAACAGCATAAAAAATAAGTCAAAAATAGCGAGAAAAAATCACCAAAGTAGCCTGGTTCCAGTGGCTTTGCTGACAGCGGTTTTGATGATTTTTTCGGCCATTTTTGGGACTATTTTTTGAGCATTTTTTTAGGCATAAAATAGCAATAAAATATACTTTAAAAATTGTCCAAAAACTAAAAAACACTGGGCCAAACAGTGTATTAAAAAAGGCAAAAACAGCAGCAATTTTTTTCCACGGCGGAAGCGCTACAGCAACAGGTTTGGGGCTATTTTTTGGGACTTTTTTGGACTATTTTCGAGACGTTCTTCGAAGTATCATATGGCTAGATATTTGAGCTATTTTTTTAAAAAAAAACAGACACCAAAAAACCATTGAAAAAAGCCCAAATGGGCTGTGGCTTTTCGAGTAAATTTTTTGACAAAAAATATTATTTTTTGAGAGCTTTTTTTCGGTATAAAGTACGTCAAAATGGAGTTCGGGAAGAGGTCAAAAAAACCTCAGGAAGTTGGCAGCGTAGTGCTGTTGCGGCCAGCAGCGTTTTTTATGGTTCGGACAGTTTTTTCGGCCATTTTACAGGCAATTTTCTAGTAAATTTTTTGAGAAAAAAATTTCATATTTTGAAAGCTTTTCAACGGTATAAAGCTCGTAAAAAATGAAGCTCGGATGAGGCAGCAGGAGCTGCCTGAAGGTGGCGGCAAGGTGGTGCCGGTGGTGGCTGGTGGTTGCCGGCGACTTTTTCTCTCCCGAGACTAGTTTGATGTATATTCTAATATATATATGAGACTGATATGATATATATTTTTATATCAGATAGTATCAAAAAAGTCTTATTCAATCAGGATACAGAATCAAATGTAAACAGGAATTAATATAACTTATTCTCTTTGGAAAACTAAAACGCTCTAACGTTTCACTTGGATCATAAAATCAGGATATATGCTTCGTGTTTATATATATATATATATGAACTACGGGGATGATTGTATATCTATTTTATTTATCCTGTTAATTTAATTAATTAAAAAATCCAGTTTTAATTAAAATATTTTATAATAGAAAATAAAATTAAGTTTTTTAGTTAATCAATTTTAGTTAAATGATTAAGCTTTAAATATTTTATTTTTTACAAAATATCACGTTTAAGATGATTTTTTTTTAAAATTGGATATTTTAAAAAACGTAGAAATTAATTTCAAATTTTGAATTATTTAAAAAAAAATATTTAATCGAAATAAATTATTATTTTTTAAAAAATAAAATAAATAAATACATTTAATCACTACTTTAGCTAAAAAACTGAAGGAAAAATTATGTATTTATTAAATTTTAGTTGTTACGCATTTAAATACGAAAAGATAGTTTGGCAAATCAAAATCTTTATAATCGTGTACACTGAAAGATATTTGATTCTTTCAGATCTTATAGTTTTTGAAATTAATAAATTTATTTTAATTAAACGAATTTTTATAATCCTCAAAAAATATTTTAAAATTTTAAGTGGGAGGAGAAATTTATTCACAGATAAATCCCGCGGTCTCTATCACCAGTTTATAGGCGATACAATTAAACTCTGCATGTTGACAGATTAATTGTGTTATTCCTAGTACAAACCTCCTTTAGGAATAATTCTAGATAATTGTTAGTGTGGATCACTTCTCCAACTGAAGGGTTCATTACGAAATGATTTATTTGGGATTAGGTGATGGTTAACACTTAGCTGTATATAATAGTATCCTCTCTAACTGAGTCACTGCTATTATATACTGGATCGAAACTATGTCAGCTACTTAATTTTACTTGGCATGATCAATTGTCTAGATAGTAAAATTAAAAGGAATTGGCCTGTATGGTCTTATAAAGAATAGTGGAAGTCCTCCCAACGAGGCATGCTAAACTCAGGTTATTAGGCTATTGGCGAATTAATTTTAAAATGTAGAGGAAATCAAATTAAAATAAATTTATTATTTTACTCATCATAATTAATGATTTTATTTAATTATGTGATTCTCAAGATTAAAATGGCTTTCAACTCACTTACTTTAATACTTAAAAAAATAAACTAGCGGGACCAAATTTTATTGATTGAAAATGTAACTTGGATAGAGTTTTAATTACTAATGGTATTTCTTTAATACTAAGAAATGTGTTTGTTTCTGAAACGGTTCTTTCTCGGGGTCGAAAGGCATGAAGAAGAAAAAAGTTCAAAAATAGGAAGACACGGTTTCTAGGGTACTTAGTGGGCCACGAACTGGTGTGAAAAGGCCAAAAGACAGATGTTTTCACTGTAATCAGGCACGGCACTGAAAAAAGTTACGTCCAATATTTCTCAGACGACAGAACAAACAAGATAATTTTTGTTCACTAGTTGTGGAAATATGTTTAGAGGTGTTATCTACCGGTACTTGGCGTGTAGATACGGAAGCCACTAATCATGTCTCCAATTTGTTGCAGGAGTTTCAAAAAATCCGACAACTTAGTGATGGGGAGATTTACCTACATATGGGTAATAATGCAAAGGTAACAGTAGCTGCAGTGGAATATGTCACTCTCAGTTTTAGTGAAGATCGAATTTTAATATTGAGAGATTGTATTTTTATACCTTTCATTAGAAGAAACTTAGTTTCCATTTCTGGATTGGTTAAAGATGGATATTTGATTTATTTTAATAACTCTGTAGTTATTAAGGATAATAAACAGGTTATCTGTTCTGGTACATTGGTGGATATTCTTTATATTATTACTCTAATTTTTTCTACACTGTAACTAACTGAAATAAATAACGCATCTAATTTACCAAATAAGAGAAAGTTTTCTTCTTTAATGAACCAAACGTTTATTTGGCATTTACGCTTGGGTCATATCAATCTAAAAAGGATAAACAGACTAGTAGTAGATGGACCTTTGAGTTTATTGAAAGTAGAGGCACTTTCAGTCTCTAAATCTTGCTTAAAGAGTAAAATGACCAAGAGGCCATTTTTTGCCAAAGCCTATAGAGCTAAAAAAATCATTAGAGCTGGTTCATTCTGATGTGTGTGGTCCTATGACAATCCGGACTAGAGGTGGCTTTGAGTACTTTACCAGTTCCATTGATGACTACTCAAGGTATGGATACATTTACCTGATGCACCGTAAGTCTGAATGTTTTGAGAAATTCAAAGAATTCAAGGCAGAGGCGCAGAAGCGTCTGGATAAAAGTATCAAATCACTACGATCCAACCGTGATGGGGAATACCTCTTTGAATAGTTTAAGAACTACTTGTCATCAGAGAGGATTACATACCAGTTGACTGCACCTAGCACTCCGCAGAGAATGGTGTAGCAGAAAGAAAGAATAGGACTCTTATGGAGATGGTAAGGTCCATGATGAGTTATTCAGGTTTACCCAATTCATTTTGGGGACTCGCTTTAGAGACAACGGCTTACATTCTGAACTTGGTACCTTCTAAGTCAGTACATTCTTCTCCCATAGAATTGTAGACCAGGCGCAAGCCTAACCTGAAACACATTCGGATTTAGGACTGTCCAGCGCATGTACTGAAAGGGAACGCGGGTAAGTTAGAACCGAGGACAGAAATCTATTTCTTTGTGGGGTATCCCAAGGGAATGAAGGGTGATGTATTTTATAATTCTCAGGATCAAAAGGTCATTATTAGCGCTAATGGTCGATTCTTGAAATAGGATTATATTATAGATCACAAGCTCAAAAGCAACATTATTCTGAAACAACTGAGAGGAAATACTAATAGAACGAAAGGACAAGTCACTGATATTCTATTACCTCGTCATAGTGAAAGGATCATCGGGACATGTGCAAATCAAGAACATGGTGCTGATGCAAAGGGTTCAGATTCTGTACAGGGTGTTACTGCTAGTACACAGACACAGGTAGTGTCTTGTCATAGTGGGAGGGTTGTTTATCAATCTGATCGGTATATATTCTTAGAAGAGTCCTTTAACAGGATCCCAGCAGAACTAGATACCGAACCCTATAACTACAATAAAGCACTTTAGGACAAAGATGTAGATCTTTGGTAAAGGGCTATAAATTTCGAGATAGAATCTATGTATTTCAATCAGGTCTGGGAACTTGTAGAACCACCCGAAAGGATAAAATCCATTGGATGCAAGTAGATCTACAAGAAAAAAGAGGAGTAGACAAGAAAGTTGAATCCTTCAAGGCTAGACTTGTTATTAAAGGGTTCACTTAGAAAGAAGGAATCGATTATGAGAAAAAATTTTTGTCAGTAGCCATGCTAATGTCTATCCGAATTCTCTTATCCATTGCCGCTCATCTCGACTACGAAATCTGGTAATTGAATGTCAAGACAGCTTTCCTTAACAGAAGTCTTGATGAGTGTATCTATATGATACAACCAGACGAATTCATTGTAAAGGGTCAAGAGCACATGTTGTGCAAGCTTAAAAGATCTATTTATGGACTTGAGTACTCATCGAGCTCTTGGAACACTCGATTTGATCAAGCCATTAAGTCATATGATTTTGATTAGAGCCCGAATGAGTGTTGTGTGTACAAGAAGCATGACAGAAGCGTGTTGATCTTCTTAGTACTTTATGTAGACGATATCTTGCTCATCGAAAATGATGTGGGGGCATTATCTATGGTTAAAGTATGGTTATCTAAGCAGTTCGATATGAAGAATATGGAAGAAGCCAATCACATCCTTGGGATCAAGCTCGTATGAGATCAAAAATAAAGGATGTTAGACTTATCACAAGCAAAGTATATTGATGATATCTTTACTCATTTTAGCATGAAAGATTTCAAGAAAGGGTTTTTCCCTTTTAGGCATGGAATCACTCTATCCAAGGATCAGTGTCCTAAGACACCTAATGACATAGAGAAGATGAAGGCAATTCCTTATGCTTCGACAGTAGGAAGCCTCATGTATGCTATGCTTTGCACTAGACCCGACATCTGCTTTGTCGTTGGCATAGTTAGCAGATATCAGTCTAATTTAGGACAAGAGTATTGGATTACGATAAAGAATATAATCAAGTAACTGAAAAGGACTAAGGATTATATGTAGGTTTACCAGGCAGATAGCCTAGTATCTTTGAGGTACACAGACTCAGATTTACAGTCTGATAAGGATTCCCGTAAGTCTACCTCAGGATATGAGTTTACCTTAGGAGATAGAGCTATAAGTTAGAGGAGTATCAAGTAGTTTTGCATTGCTAATTCCATCATGGAGGCCGAGTACCTAGCAGCTTCTGAAGCAACCAAGGTAGCCGTTTAGCTCAGAAACTTTTTGTTAGATCTAAATGAGGTGCCTTCAGTTTAATCGGTTATTACACTTTATTGTGACAATAGCGGAGCAATTGCAAACTCGAAGGAACCAAGAATCCATAAGGAAAAAAACACATTGAGCTTAAGTATCAACTAATATAAGAAACTGTAGAGAGAAGTGATGTTGTTGTAACCAAAATTGCATCAGAAGACAACCTTGCAGATCTTTTACAAAGAGCTTATTGGTTAAAACTTTTTATAGTCATGTAGAGCGCATAGAAGTAAATGTATGGCAGCATAGTTTTGAGTATAAGTGAGACATTGCTAGAGTTTATATAATAAAAATTATGTTTTTAGTATTTAATTTTATTTTAATAAAATTAATTTTTTATTTTATGAAAATCTTTATGAACAATATATGTGTGTTATTTCGTTAATGTTATGCATAGATGTCCGATATTCTGTATAGTATTTAATCTGGTGTGTAGAGTACGGCTTGCACACAGAAGATCAGATTTTAGTTTATTGCAAAATATAAGTTTTATATTCACAGTTTAGATAGAAATTGACATACCATCGGTACAACTGTAGCATAGAATTTTAGTAACCCTATCTTGGTTATGGGGAACAGATAATAGCGTCGTCTATTATTCTGACCCTATGTGTTAGTACACTTTGTATGTATTGAACGGGATATTTGGGGTTATTAATTTTATACTGACTATATAAATTAATTCGCACCCCAAGATTATTATAAATAGTGCTTATCCTCTTAATCCTGAAATAATTATTGATTTGCGTATATTTAATAATTGTTGTTTTGATTCATTAGAGGGTGCGATCTTATATGAGTCTATATTCCCAGTGAGTTGGATAGCAATATTATTTATATGATGAATATTAATTATTAACATAATTCACATCCCGAAGGATCGAGATTGATAATACCCCTTTAAGGAAACTTATAAGTTTTGACCGGATCAAACCCTATAGGTGGATTTAATTATCCGGCGGTCAAATAAGTTAAGTAGGAGGGTTTAAGGAATATCAAGATACCAATTAAATTAAATTGTCAACAATTAAATTTAATTTGCAGGTATCGGGAATCTTAACGTAAGGAAAAATGGTAAATATTTAATAACTAGAGCTCAATGCTATTCGGTCTTGAGATTATGAGTCAGAGTGCAATTATAGTTCTTTAGTAGTGTGTACTATAATTTAGTATTTTATGAAAATTGTAAAAATCGCTACTAATTTTTCATAATTGCAGATACCGCTATGAGGTTTTCTTAATTGCAAAAATCGCTAATACGTATCTGTATTCTACTAGAAGTCTTACTCATAATTACTCTTCAAGTTTCTACTGTAGCCCTATAAATATACGGGTAGGCTGAACCAGTTTCATAACTTGTCTTCCAAGACTAAAACTATCCAGGTTCTGCCGGTACGCATTCTTGATAGTTTGTAGGCCACCTTGCATTCAAGAATATCATAAAGGAATAAAGTATAAGATCTGACAGGAGCTTCAACTCGAATTCAAATCGTAGTTGAAGATTCAACCGACAAAAAGGTATTCTTCTAAATTAACTTCAGATGCACAGGTTTTATTTTGATCGTTCGTCATCAAAAGTTTTATCTAGAGTCCATTTCGTCGTTTGCCCGTTCGGTTAATTTTTTTCAAATAATCGTTTGTAAAAATAAAGATTTTGGCAGTCTTGCCTCCAACAACTACAACAAGAAGGTTAATGGGCGAGATTTTAGTATTGGAGATCTTGTTTTACGAAAAGTAACTGGCAACTAAGGATGCTCAACAGGGGACGTTGGGACCAAGCTGGGAGAACCCCTACCGAGTGGACCAAAGGGTCCAAGCAAGAGTATACTGCCTCAAGGATTTGACGGGTAAGGTCATGCCACACCCCTATAATCTAGAGCATCTGAGAAAGTACTACCAGTGATGTAACCATTTTTCATCCCATTTTCATTATTAATAAAGATTCAGCTTATATGAATTCTCGCATATAAAAGGAAGGCCTTAGCTAATTCCCAAGCTACTTGACGGCTTAATCGGCCAAAGAAGGTCAGTGTTGCCTAGAGCCTGACCAAGGCCTTAGCTAATTCCCAAGCCGCTTGACAACTCAGTCGGCCAAATAGGGACAGGGCTGCTTAGAGCCTGACCAAGGCCTTAGCCAATTCCTAAGCCGCTTGGCGGTTCGATCAACCAAAGAGAGTCAGGGCTATCTAGAGCCTAACCAAGGCCTTAGCGAATTCCCAAGCTGTTTAACAGCTCCGTTGACCAAAGAGGGTCAAGACTTCCAAGATCCCGACTAAGGCCTTAGCGAATCCCAAGCCGCTTAACAGCTCGGAGGGCTGCCTAGAGCCTAACCAAGGCCTTAGCTAATTCCCAAGCTGTTTGGCGGCTCGATCGGCCTATGAGGGTCAGGGCTGCCTAGAGCCCGACTAAGGCCTTAGCCAATTCCCAAGTTAGCTAATTCCCAAGCCGCTTAACGGCTCGGTTGGCCAAAGAGGGTCAGGGCTACCTAGAGCTCGACTAAGGCCTTAGTCAATTCCCAAGCCTGTTAACAGCTTGGTTGGCCAAAGAGGATCAGGGCTGCCTAGAGCCAGACAAAGGCCTTAGCCAATTCCTGAACCGCTTAACGGTTCGGTCGGCCAAAGAGGGTCAGGGCTGCCTAGAGCTCGACTAAGGCTTTAGCCAATTCCCAAGCCGCTTAAAGGCTCGATCGGCCAAAGAGGGTCAGGGCTACGTAGAGCCTGACTAAGGCCTTAGTGAATCCTAAGCTACTTAACAGCTTAGTCGGTCAAAGACGGTTATGGCTGCCAAAAGCTTGACCAATGCCATAGCCAATTCCCAAGCCGCTTGAAAGCTCGGTCGGCCAAAAGAAGGTCAAGGCTGCCAAGAGCCTGTTGGGGATAAACTGCCAAGACCGATGATTTGTAAATGGTTTTTTGAAGAAACAAAAAAAAATTAGACAGGTAATCGCCGAAACAGGCTCCAGATAAAATCTTTTTTATGTCGAACGATCAAAATAAAAACTTGTGCCACCACAGTTAATTCAGATGAATACCTTTTGATCAATTCTTTAACTATAAACTTTGATTCTCCGAGTTGAAGCTCCGATTAGACCTTCTACTGTATTCCCAATGCAATTTCCGAACGTAGTGTGGGCTATGATCCTTCGAGAATTGATACCGCCAGAACCTGGACAACCTTAGTCTTCAAAGACAACTTATGATTTTGGTTCAACCTACCCGCATATTTATAGGGTTATAGTAGGGACCAGTAGAGTAATTATAGATTTCTAGTGTAACCCAAATACCCATCTAGCGATTTCGACAAATATGTAAAACCTCAGAGCTGTTTCTGTAATTATGAAAATCTTGC
Organism: Heliamphora pulchella; assembly: GCA_032270985.1. Lineage (NCBI taxonomy): Eukaryota > Viridiplantae > Streptophyta > Magnoliopsida > Ericales > Sarraceniaceae > Heliamphora > Heliamphora pulchella. Next base: position 24,160 of record JAULJZ010168295.1, read on the forward strand.
AGTGGTTTCTGACAATTTAATCTCAAGACCAATTTGCATTGAGCTCGAGTTATTAAATGCTTAACTCATCTCTCCACGTTAAGATTCTCGATACCCGCCAATTAAATTTAATTACTGATAATTTAATTTAATCGGCATCTTTAAAATTCCTTAAACTCTTCCGCTTAATTGATTTGACTACCGAATAATTAAATTCACCTGTAGAATTTAGCCAAGTCAAAAATTATAAACTTCCTTAAGAGGGTATCTGTTGGAGGCAAAACTGTCAAGATCATTATTTTTGCAAACGATTTTCGGTAAAACATTAATTGGACGGGCAAACGCCGAAACGGGCTCTAAATAAAACTTTTAACGTCGAACGATTAAAATTAAAATTCGTGCAACCAAAGTTAATTTAGAAAAATATCTTTTTACCGGTCAATTCTTCAACTACGATTTGATTTTGAGTTGAAGCTCCTGTCAGATCTTCTACTGTATTTCCTTACGCGATTCTCAAACGTTGTGTGAACTACGGACTATCGAGAACTCGTACCGGCAGGACCCAGATATATTTAGTCATAAAAGACAAGTTATGTTATAAAATTGGTTCAGCCTACTCGCATATATATAGTGCAACAGCAGGGACCTAGGGAGTAATTATGAGTAAGACTTTCAGTGAAACACAAACACCTATCAGCGGTTTCTACAATTATGGAAAATCAACAGCGATTTCTGTAATTTTCATAAAATACAGAATTACAGTTCACACCACTAAAGAACTATAATTGCACTCTGACTCATAATCTCAAGACCTTCTTGCATTGAGCTCC
>JAULJZ010168315.1:0-24966 GCA_032270985.1 Heliamphora pulchella
AAAAGTAGGATCAACAGACATCCTTGAAGTTTCAAGACATAGCAACAACTGGGTAATTTTGATTCCAACTGCCTTGAAAAACAAGAACAATGAAATTGCACAGTTCCTCAATCAAATTAAAAAAATTATTGGAAGGACAACCACAAGAATATGGCAATAGCACGTGTAGCTTGAGACTTGGCTAGATGACATTTTTCTTAACCTCATTTATTCCAAAGTACTGAGAACGAAAGTGCAAGTACAGTTATAAAAGGCTCTCAACATGCAAAGGAGACAAGAAAAAATTCTTCTATATATCCGCACCACTAATAAAAAATCACATCACTTGGAATTTGATGAAGCATAACTGGGGTATCCAAGTTGTAAAAAGTTGCTCCTAAGTGCATCTACACACTTCAGTTCAACAAAATAGTAGTAAAAGAAACTTCCCCCACACCCCCCCAAGAAAAACAAGAAGAAGCAGTGAAGATGAATCTCAATCCTATTGAAATAAAAGAAAAGAAAGAAAAAGGAGCAATTTTTCTAGAACAAAGCCCTCACAGGCCACAGCTTATCTTAGATGTAAACAAGAGAATGAGCTTTTGAAGTTCAATGCATCAAGACCGAGCCTCAGGGAAGTTTATTCATTAAGAAGTATCAGCACATGTTTTGTCCGCCAACCCAAAAACTTGAAATGTAAGCTTGACACAAATTTAACACAAGCATTAGTAGGCATTTCATCTGGCATCTTCCCGACCAGAAGGGATTTGGTTCGTTTGGGATGAACTCGCAAAGAACACGTAAAGTAATGAAGAAAAAATCAAGGTGGTCGCCCAATTCCCAATGTTTTTTGCCCCTGGTTCTTCTTTCATTTTCTTCTTCAAGTGGACTTTTTGTCCTCTTGCTCTTTATTTCTATAATCATATATTATTGTTGCACGTTAAAAGAATATTTTATATAGACACTAATTGGCACTTTCACAGAATGGAGAAGAAAATTTTAATGTGCTTTACAAAAGGGGTGAAGAACTAAAGCACAAGTGCCTTCCTTAATTACATCGATATCATTTCTTTTGGTATAGCTATTGATGATACCATGAGATAATTTTTGATAACATATAGCACTTTGTCCGCATCATGATCGCATCAGGATAAAACAATTATACTATCACATAAGCATGACATCAATACGGAATAATAACAGCATGACTCAAGCAAGCTTAATGTGCAGTTTCAAACTGCACCATCATGGTTAAAGAAATAAACTGGTGAAAATTAAATACAACATTCAATTTAAGAGAAGATTATAAAAAATGAATAAAGAAAAAGGCACTAAGAATAGATACCTCATGGAAATAAAAACAGGAACAAAAACAAACCCACAAAAATATTGGTTCCATAGTAAAATAATTATAATAATGGTAATTTCATTTTACACATATTTTATTTCTTTATAAGAGACTTTCTTTTTATCTTTTTTCATCAGAGGGCATGCCATCACATAAAACCAACAACTCTAAACAAAAGCCTAATAATTAGCTCATGGCTTAAAGTTCTGACAACATAAAAGGGCCTGAGATTTAAACTCACAAGAGATTCACCCATGCAAAAGACTCTAAAAATCACAGCTCACTTTGCATAGCAAAAGGTCCAGACCATCAAAAGATACAATTCATCTCAACTCAATACACCAAGCACGAAGGTTCCGATTTCCAAGCCTTCCTTCTATTTTTAGAAATACCAGCCAACACCATTTCAACACTTCAGCAGCTCCACCAATCAACATTGTCACTAAAAACATCAAAATCATAACCTACATCCCTCATCACCCTGCTTAAATAAGGAGATTATCAAGTCAAAATATATTCATACATATAACACCGCATGCCAAAGATAAGCCTACACTACATTAGATATCCACCTTAGGTAGTCTCCCATTTACTGAAATCCAAAAAAACCCCAAATCACCATTAAGGAAATGGAACAACCCAAGAACCCTCCAATACACACTATTACACTAACAATTTCACTTTAAACTTTCCACCACATGTCATACTCTCCATCTTGCAAGTTCGTCATAGATATAGCATTGTTGAAGAGACATCAACTCGTCAATGATACTGGACTATCACAAACAATCCTTTAAGAATCTGCACCTAAAGGAACCTAAGAATCCGTACCTAAGGTTGAACTGGAATCCACACCAATTCTATAAATTATTTTGATACCAAGAGATACTTGAATTATGTTATTTTAAATTTAAGTTTAATTATTTTAGATTTAAGTTTAAATTTTAATTATTTTAGATTTAGATAAGATTTTAGTTTAGATAAAGATTTCTTTAGATAAGATTGTTATTATTTTTTATTCAAATATTTTGTACTTCAATTGTTTATTTATAGGCCCTTAGCTGGTATTATAAATTATTGAATAATTGAATAAATAATATTTTCATAGAATTAGTGTGGATTCCACTTCAACTCTAGGTGCAGATTACTAGATTCCTTTAGGTGCGGATTACTACAAGATTGTTCGTGATCATCCTGCATCAACTTGGTATCAGTACAAACGATCTTAATCACAAATGATTTTTTTTCAACAATGGAGCCTAAGCCAACAATCCCAATAAAGAAAATTTCGTTTCTGTATCTTTCCCATGATATTTTTGCTGATACCGCCGCCAGAAAGCAACCACTGTTGCTTCACCACCGATCGTTGTTCCACGATTCAAGCTTTAGATTGCATTAATTTTTCTTTTTTTCTTTCTTTTTTTTATTGTAAATTTGGGATTCGTATTTCATTAGGATTGAAAAAAAACACAATATTGTAATATTCGTCTTTCAATTCTTTTTTTTAGAGAGGAAAAAAAAGGCAACGCAAAGCAACCCTAATCAACGCCGCATTCACCAAAGGAACCCAACCACAAACCCTTGCCGCCGCCTCGTTATTCATCGTTGATCCCACTCCGGCGACACTCGAGCCAACCTCCATCAACACCGACCACTGTCGGCCTCTCCTCCATCAATGACAATCACTGTTGGCCACTCCAACATCCACGTCGACCACCGTCGACCACTCCACCGTCAATGCTAGATCTCGTCAACCACTCCAGATCTCGCCGACCACTCTAGATCTCGCCGATCACCCTCCATCTTTCATCAACGCCGCACCCTCCAATCGACAACCACCGTCAGCCACCCCAAATCTCGTCGACCACCTATCGACGCCGGTGACCCATCCTAAGCTCGAACCACACCTTCATCAAAAACATGTATTACCTTCGTGACATCAAATTCGAGGTCAAAACCCTAGACGATGACAACAACAAACCGTGACACCAACCATGGCGACCATCCCGTCCCTGCATTCTGGCCCACCAGCACCACTAGATCACCAACGCAACCCATACTGGAAAAAGGTACAAATTTTCCATTAGCAAAATTGCATTTAATATTTATCTTCTTTAGAAAATTTATAAATTTTACTAAAGGTCTATTTCATATTCTCATTAATCATTTTTCTTGAATCATGAGCTATCGTAACTCATATTGATACAGGACGATCACGAACAATCCTTTAAGAATCCACACCTAAAGGAACCTAAGAATTCGCACCTAGAGTTGAACTGGAATCTACACCAATTTTATAAAAATATTGTTTATTCAATCATTCAATGATTTGAAATACCAGCTAAGGGCCTATAAATAGACCATTAAAGTACAGAAGATAAGAATAAAAAAAATAATAACAATCCTATCTAAACAAATATTTATCTAAACTAAAATCTTATCCCAACTAATCTTATCTAAATCTAAAATAATTAAAATTTAAACTTAAATCTAAAATAATTAAACTTAAATTTAAAATAATATAATTCAAATATCCCCAGGGATCAAATACAAATAATCTATATTGACATTCTTTTTATTTTCCATCATTTCTTCTCCGCTAGAAAGAACTCGACTCTAGCGAATTCAAACTGTGCTAAGGCACTAAAAATTTATGAACTTCCAAGGATGGAAAGCCATTCTGCACAATTATGGGTAATACAAAAGCCTGCAATGTGCCTTGAAAAGGAATTAAATTCTCCACAAGAAAATTAACATTAATACCCATATTTAATAAAAATTCAAGTAAATTTGCATCAAAGTCCAATTTATGAGCAAGAGAAGCAAAAGAAGTGGGGGATAGGTGGGGTGACAACGGAATGAGACTGCATTAGTGATGCTGGTGGGTTTGAATGCATGGACAGGATGGTCGCGATGGTTGGTGTCGCGGTTTGTAGTTGTCGTTTAGGGTTTTGACCCTAATTTGATGTCAAGAAGGTAATAAGGTGGTGGACGTTTCTAATGAAGGTGTGGTTCGAGCTCAAGATGGGTTGTCGACGTTGATGGGTGGTCAACGAGATCTGAGATGGCCAACGGTGGTTACCAATTGGAGGGTGCAGTATTGTAAAGGCTAGAGGGGTGGCCGACGAGATCTAGAGTGGCCGACGAGATCTATAGCGGTTGACGGTGGTCGACGTGGATGGTGGAGTAGCCGACGATGAAGGACAAATCGACGATAGTCAGCATTGATTGAGGTTGGCTTGGGTGTTGCCGAAGTGGGATCAGCGATGAATTCTGGAACTGGGTGGTGACTAGGGTTTGTGGTTAGGTTCCTTTGGTGAATGCAACGCTGATTAGGGTTGCTTTGCGTTGCCTTTTTTCCTTTAAAAAAAGGACTAAAATATGAGAATTATAATACTACGTTTTTTTAACTCCAAATGAAATACAAATTCTAGAATTACAATAAAAAGAAAGAAAAAAAGGAAAATTAATGCGATCTAAAGCTTGGATCGTGGAACAATGGTCGGCGGTTGAGCAGCGATCATAGCTTTCTGGGCAGCGATCTTGGTGGCAATAGCAGCAAAAATTTCACGGGGAAGATACGAAAACGGAATCTGCTTTATTGGGATTGTTGATTTAGGCTCTATTGTTGAAAAAAATCGTTGGTGAGTAAGATCTATTGCTTTCATACCACATTGATGCAGAACAATCACGAACAATCCTTTAAGAATCCGCACCTAAAGGAACTTAGGAATCCGCACCTAAGGTTAAACTGAAATCCACACCAATTCTATGAAAATATTGTTTATTCAATCATTCAATGATTTGGAATACCAGCTAAAGGCCTATAAATAGGCTATTGAAGTACAGACGATAAGAATTAAAAAAAATGATAACAATCCTATCTAAATAATCTTTATTTAAACTAAAATCTTATCTCAACTAATCCTATCTAAATCTAAAATAATTAAAATTTAAGCTTAAATCTAAAATAAATAAACTTAAATTTAAAATAACATAATCCAAATATCCCTCGAGATCAAATACAAATAATCTATAGAGACATTAGTATCATGGACTATTTACGTACTTGAGACATTGTTTTGTTCCCCATCACATATCCTGTTTTTTCTCAACATATAGACCCACGAGATCATCTTTTCACGATCTTATTATGCCACAAACATGGAATCGTCTTCTTGATAGAACTCAGGATAAGTATCCTACTCATTTTACTCTTGATAGATATCCTATTCAATCTACTCAATCTAATTGCTCTATTACACTTAGATACTCGTGGTCCCCTCTAATTGTTGTTCCTGACCAAGTTACCAGTAATTTTTACAAAATTGCATATTGTGGAGCGAAAAGGAGTAAAATTGCCATTAATGAAAATTTTCATATCAATATTGTTTCTAAGTCTTACATTCAAAAACGACAACTTGTGATTGAGCCACATGCACAGCCTTATGATGTAATTTGGGACGATAATCTCAATTTTTTTAGTTTCAACGAGATGCTTAGTGCCAATCAATATGGGTAATTTATATGTGGGCAATGTGTATTGTGATATACTTCCACTACAAGGTGGCGTTGTTCTTTTTTGTCATCCTTGAATGTGTGATATAAGGGCCACTAAACGACCAGAAAATTGTTATCAGATTTGGTATGATGGAAACCCTATCTTGCTTAAACCTCTACCACCTAAACTCAAAGATCCTACACCGTTACCCTCATCCAATTCTCTGATGCCCACGCATTCCAATCCTTCCCTAATTGACTTAGAACACGAGTCTTGCCACACAAAAAAAAAAGTTTAATTGATCAGGATGTTCCTATTTGTCCATTAGTAAACATAATTGACCTACCAGACGTTGCTAATGTGTCAAGTACTTATCACAACGTATCACCAAAGGACCTACTTGAGCATTTACCTTTTGAGAACCACATTGAATTGAATTATCCACCTCCTAATCTTTCCCCTGCACCAGTCAAGAGTGATTTATAACTAATCTAGTCTCATTCTATTGTCACCTCACCTATTCCCACCATTTCTCTTACTTCTCTTGCCCATAATATGGGTACTAATGTTATTTTTCTTGTGAAGAATTTAATTCCTTGTCAAGACACATTGCAGTTTTTAGTATTACCCATAAGTGTGCAGAATGATGTTCCATCCGTGAAAGTTCCTACATTTTTAGCACCTCAGCACAGTTCAAACTCGCCGAGTTGAGTTTTTCTCAACAGAGGAGAAATGATAGGGAACAGAAAGAATGTCTCTATAGATTATTTGTATTTTATCCCGGAGATATTTGAATTATGTTATTTTAAACTTAAGTTTAATTATTTTATATTTAAGTTTAAATTCTAATAATTTTATATTTAGATAAGATTAGTTAAGATAAGATTTTAGTTTAGAAAAAGATTTGTCTAGATAAGATTGTTATCCTTTTTTTATTCTTGTCTTCTGTATTTCAATGGTCTATTTATAAGTCCTTAGCTAGTATTCTAAATCATTGAATGATTAAATAAATAATATTTTCACAGAATTTATGTGGATTCCAGTTCAGCCCTAGATGCGAATTCCTAGTATTTCTTTAGGTGCAGATTCCTACAGAATGTTCGTGATCGTCCTGCATCAATCAATCTCCTCATGCCACAAGCAGGACAAGAAAAATGTCCCAAAAGTTTTGGAAAGTAGAAGGCCCATGTGCAAATAATTAAACCATTGGCTCCATTACTCCTCTATCAACTTGTGAGACAGAAACTCTAAAATTTCTAAACAACTTGAAAACTTGTCATACTCCGTATTAATTGGCCTTTCTCCTGTAAATATGAAAGTATTTCTTAAAACAGTTGATTCTCATATCTAAAATTTCCTCATCCATAGAATCAGATATTAAAGAAAAAGAAAGTTGGGGTGAACTTTAAAAATCACTTGTGGCCGCTAGAGGCTTCGACATACGCTGGTGGCTTTACAAACATTGGTGCACTGGTTTGGACGGCTTCAACAAACGGTGCATCTTTGGCGATTGTTGGTTTGGACGGCAAATGGCGATAATTTATAGGATGCACAAGAATTGCTATGGCTTTCTTATTGGTTGGCAAAGTGCTTACAACAGTCGCAAAATCTAAGAGAAAGTATCCAACGATTTGTTTCCAATATTCTAATTTAGGCTTTTAGCATTTTCGTTAAATTAAATAATCTAAATCATGTTATTAAATACTCAAATTTATCTTTATATCAAAAGAGACAGCATATTATTTATTTTGGTACCCTTTTAGTATTCAAAAAGTGACAGAAGTTTCAACGTACCCATTAATGTTGTAAATAACAACAGTAAAAATATCCGATATTCATTTGGCACAGTCAATATGTATTTTGCAGTATTGGAGTCAAACCCATTCCTACAATAATCTTCATCGCCATACCACACCACCAAATAGTGATGAACACAAGCATTGCAGCAGCAAGATTTTCCAATCTAATAGTATTATGTTTTCAAGATGAAGGGTTATTTATTATGCCACCTCACCCTGACTTCCCTTACACAAATCAGGTTAATAAGTTATCCTAGAGTAAAATCTCTCTGAAAGTGTGAAACATTTTTAGGCCAGAATTATTCATATTGACGTAAATAATATTAAATCAATACTCTATAGCACCAACAAATTGCTGGCACTGAAGATATTATCAAAGATGATGGACCAAAACAATTAACGGTATGATCTAATAAAATCACACATCAATAACTCCAAAATCCTTTTAATTGGTTTGGCATTGCCACTTTTCACTTCGAAGCAATTTCGTAGGAACACCATGGTGTTAGTTTCTCGAGATCATCTGTTTGTTACAGATGTTTTAAGATATAGAATGGTTCAACAAAGCGATTTAAAGTCCAGGAAAGCCAGACCCAAATCATGATTTCATATTCATATAACAAATACATAAAATAAAATCAATAAAAATGTAATAAGATACTTCATAAGAAAGAGTTTTTTTCTCTCTTTACCTCAAATTCAGTGTGCTATAAGTTTCCATCGGCTTCCTACTAAAGTTCTTAAAAAATCACAAACTTCGTTCTTGTTATACCCAAAAAAGGAAAAAAGGTCAAAACTTTAGGAAAATTGATTACTAGCTACATAGCTCACACAAAAGTGACTACTAAAAAGATTCAAGACGCCATCGTAGACAAAACAATACTCAAGAAACCAAAACGCGCTGAGATTGTATATAATGAGAAAACATAGAATCTGAAACAACACTAACATTGGAAATACAGTATATCAATCAACAGATATACACATAAAACAAAATGCGGAAAACCTACAGGAACATGCAGAGGGAGAAACCAGGGGAAGGATAGCAATTATCGAACAATAGAGACGTGAACTCACGAACCCTAACAACAAGAGAAGCCTGCGGGTGGGGCAATAGTCAAACAATTAAATCGTACTTTGGAGCCCTAGCGCTACTGCTCTGTGTAATAGCAACACTATTCTCCACAATCTATGCCCGTGATATAATTTCAAGCGGTTTGGTCTTTTTAGAAAAAAAAAAATTAAGTATTTAAATTTAAGTATTTAAAATAATTTTTTATAGTAGTTTTTTTATTTTTTATTTTTTATTTTTTATTAAAATATTTAGTACATTTTTATTTTTTACTTTTAAGTTGTAGTATTTGGAATATTAGCACAATTTTTTATTTTTGTGAGGAGAGTTGACTTTTAATCGATGATATTATAGTAATTTTAGTTCAAAAAAAATTATGATGTTTGGAATGTGTATAGAATTTTTTTGAATTAAAAAATAAAAAAAATTAGTTGACTTTTTTAGAAAATCAAGCAGTATAGCTTAAAAATTAATTTTTTTATAATAAAAAAAAAAACAAGTCATCCCAAACAGAGCATATTTCTATCTATTATTGGGTAAAAATGGTTTCTCATTTAATTAATAAAATTAAATATATAAATTAAAATTAGTTATAAATAATTTCCCACTATTCCCGTAACTATTCTTATCTAACTTCTCTATAATTATTCAAAAATATTTAATTTTTATTTTTTTTATAATAATATTTTTAATTTTAAAAAAAATATTAAAGTCGCATCAGAAGACAGAAATCTAGTAAATAGTCGGGCAAGACACATATAACAACACAAACTCCAACTTGCTAGCCATTTTTTCATTTACTTCATCCACCTCTATATAAAATAAAATAATTAAGAATTTTGCCACTTCGCTAATTTTTCACTTGATCTTATACTAATAAGATGCATAACAGAAATAGAACACTTTAAATCTAATCACCTCTCGTTGACATTCTTGATAATAATTTAATAATTAATTATTAAAAAATTATACTACCAAAATCTATAATTTATTATGTTTGTAATAAATTTGTATTTAAGACCAAACTATAAATCAAATCCTCATAACTAATATATATCATTACCAAATAGTATAAAGTTCTTAACCATGTTTTCTAGTATTTTTTAAAGATTATTTTTTTGACTAATTATTTTTAAATTCCACAAATTTAAAAAATAAAAATTAATATAAAGACAAAATCAAAGAAAACAAAATGATATTTAAATTTTAAATTAGTTAATTTTTAATTTATCATTTAATTTGACAGTGACATTTGATTATTAATGACATAAGCAGTAACGCTCAGGGAGCACTGTACAGTTACTGTATCAAGTTTGTCTTTGTCAAATACTGTAGCAAATTTGTCTTTAGCGGATAATTATGTCAGCTACTATTGTTTTTGTCTTCTTTTAGAATAGTTAAGATTCTTCTGAGATATTGGGATCAAATCACTCGTGATAGAGTCAAATCATTGTTACTTTTGTTTTCATTTGAAATAATTGAAAATCTTTGAAAAGACATTGGATGTTTCAGAGAAAAGTTGAATCCAGATTTATGCCACAATAATCATCTTCATTGTTATCAAGAGCGTAATTGTCTTCGCCAGACAGTGTTACCATTTCATCAAGAAGATCATTGCATCTAATTGTTGAGTCATTTCTTTAATTATTGCATTTTTACAATCTTTTTTGGATATCTGGGGATATTTGGCAAGGAACTTGGTTTTAATGGAAGATAAATTGATAAAATCAGTTTGAGAAGAGGTGGCTGAGGATTTGGATTTGTCTTTATATTTAGAAGTTGGTTGAAATTGTACTTTTGAAGCACAAGAGGTTTAATCAAGAAGGATTTGAAATAATAACTATGAAGATAATTAGCATGATATTTTTTTAAAATTTCAAATTTATCCCATCATTTAGTTGCATATTTATAAAAAATGTATGGAGTGTCATCATGCATGGCATAAGTAAATTACCATATAAGGATCCAAGGAAGGCTAAAATCTGAATAAAAATGAAGAGAAATTGGATTGGGTGGATTTGTATATTGGGCGTATAATTGGTAGGCTTGAACTAGAATAGAAGGAAGAATGTCGACATGAGAACCAAATTCACGCTGACATTCAAACAATCAATTTAGAATTGAGGAATCAAAATTTTGACAAAACTTAATGAACCATTAATGTTTTATAGAATGATTTTGTAAATAAAAAACATGTTTGAAAGCATTTTGATAATCCTAAAATTTATATTTTGTTGGGCGAAAGGCATAGTTTTTAAAGTTTTAATGAAATTGTTGCCAAATCGCCATTCTTTTCTGAAAATAACTTTTTGAATCACACATTTAGAATAATCGATGATTTTTGTCACGCCCTCAAAATCAAAGAATTTCTATAAAAAGAAACCTTCATACAAATCATTATAAAGAATACAGCCTTATGGTCTTACAAATCTTAAAATATAATTACAACACAAGATCATACATAAACTCAAAAACTAGGAAGGTAGAATAACACCTCGCTCCTTGGCACTAAACCATCGAATCGCCTTCGATACTTGAAACAAGTATTAAACAAACATCATGAGTCAAGACTCAATAGGATAAAACTACACAAAAATAGATGCAAAATGTTTAAAAAGGGGAAAAATTATGCCATCATGAAGATACTTAAGAAATTTTCCAACCAACTAACGAAAACTCTTAAATATACATTTTTCCTCGTGATTTTCCATGACAAAAAACAAACTTTTACTTTCTACCAATTCCCAACGTGTTCCACCGCTCATTCTACCTTGAACTTACAAAGCTCCGTAGTCATAGGCCAAGATCTCATACAACTAAGAACGCTACACGGTTATTCTGGCCACAGAGGTTAATACCAACTCAAAACTCAATATACTACTTGGGCTAACCCACCACATTGGTCACATATGCCATATAGGCTGGCCAAAAAATAGTATCACATTGTTAAATAATTTCACATTTTTAACATTGTCACACAAGTTAATCAACTAACCATTCCACGTGGTTAACATTACCACACAGGTGAAACGTGCCACACAGGCTACATATGCCACACCAGCTAATTAAGCAACCATTTCACATGGTTAACAATGCCATTGTGAGACTTGGTTCCGTTTTATTTTCATAATGTTTATTCGATGTGTTAGTTGTCGCTTTAATCGTTATAGAATATCATGTTTCTATATGTGTTATTCATGCGTGGGCTTGGTCATGCATCTTTTGTTCAGGTTTTCACCCAGTGATGACCGCTCGAGCGGAGCTCTGTTTACTCGAACGGGCTGGTGGCAGAGATTGAGTCGGTGGGGGACTATTCGAGCGGACAGTCTGGCATAAGATATTTATAAGACAGCTCATGCCTTGGGCTTTGTGCCAAAGCTTTATGTGTAACCTTCCTCTTCTCTCTCTAAAAAGATTACTCAAACACTCTATCTTTTCTCTAGCTTTTGGCTTGATTTAGGTTCGGATCTTGGCCTTTGGATAGTTGATCCTCGATATTCTTGATGTGGGCTTCGCATTCATTCGAACGGAATCGCATTTTTGCGACTTTGGTTTCTCGCCAGTGTTCAAAGTTTCAAGTTTTAACTTACTGAAGTAGGATCCTTGACTATCTTGTCTTAAAAGAGTATTACGTGAAGTTTTATATATTTTCACCGTTTAAAATGTATTAAATTTCAAAGTTTGTGTTTAAGCTGTGTTTGGGCGACTAAAAAGCATGTTGTGCATTTTTATAGTTTATTATAAGGTTGGTGGACGTATGTGTTCGTGTTGTTTTTTAAAAGAAAAGTTTTGAAAATCAGAAGGACTTGGGCAAATGTTTGCAAAAACCTAATCTCGAAGATTTGGAGCTAACCCTTGATGTTGAGCCTTATTTTAACGTTAGTTGGTCTTCATAGTTAGATGAATGATGTTGATGTGTGCTTTTAATGTCCGTATAGGGCTGTTTGCTTGCAAACTTTGGTAATACATGCATTAGTTGGGACGGATATTGATCCCTTAGTAAAAACCTGTAAAGACATGCATATGAAGGGCAAATATTAATCTTACGGTGAAAGCTCGTGAAGATACATGGGTTGCATGCGATTCATTGTGGGCATGTAAAACGTACTTAAGGCTCGTGTGAGTCGGAATATTCATATATTTGTGTTAGCGTGTTTTGCTTTTATTTCATGCTAGTCTGTTTTTTATTGTCTTATTGAGCCTCGACTCATGATGTAGGATTTAAAAATCTTTTTCAGGTACACATGATCACTCGGGTTGATCTTGACGAGTCAAAACGACGAAAGACTTTATTAGTTTTTCTTATGTTTTTTTTTTTGGAACATGTTTTAATATGTAATGTTTGGGAACAAAAAGCTTATGTTGTAAGCCTTGAGGTGATTATATCAATGCTTGTATGTTGTGATGATTTTGAGAGAAAAACCTTGGGTGGTTGTTTTTTTTTTTGTTAGGGTTAAACGCTTTCCATGATTCGTTTTCAAGTCAAAGGAATGACTTCTTTATTAAATGAGCGTTTTGTCCCAAATTCTTTGGTTATTTAAACCCTTTGTTCAAAGATAAGGTTTTTAGGTATGTTTTTTAGAATTGAAAATTTTTTCTAGTTTTTGACTTGAAAATCTTTTAGATGTCTCACCGCTCAAGCGGTGGAAGGTTCGCTCGTGCGGACAACCGTCGTATGAAAAAGTTCAATTTTGTCTCGAAAGGAAGTTTTTGGATGGAAAATCTTTTGGGTACCCTTTTTGTTTAAAATGTCATGTTTTGAGAATTATTTTACAAATAAAATTTCGTTTTGATTTTGGTTTCCGTGGAGTTTTTATTATTTGGAAATCGGGGTATTACAACTTGGTATCAGAGCTCTAGGTTCGAATTCCTAAGAGCCGTGGGAAAAGTTGCATCACCATGTGAGGATGGTAGCATGTACTTGATTGCATGTGTTTAAATATTTAAATATTCCCGATTTGCCAGTTGGTGGGCAGCGTGCCCATACGTCTATTCTTGGTTACAAGCCGGAGGTCAGAGTGTCCAATCTATGTAGTTTTTTGGTCTTTAACCAAGGAGCTGCTCGAGCCCAAATTATGATCCACGGATCCGGAATAGGTTTATTCATGTTTGCATTTTCAGCATTCCACACACGCGAGTCCAACCCAAAAATGGTTGCTCTCGCTAAACCCAACACAATCAAACTCATTCACCTTACAATCTTCACAAGTCCAACCGTTAAACCCAATTCCTCTCGACAACACCCAACCCACACCTGGAGTTAACAACAATTGTACACATTCTTAATTTCGTGAACTTCACATTATCCAATTTTAATTAGCTTAAAACCCCCCAATTTTCACCTTTCATCGTTTACACTTGCCAATTCAAGAGATTTATGCGAAATCCCCAACCCAACACCCATAAGTTCTCATGTATCGTATAGATTTATAAAAATTCATATATATTTAAGTTAATACATCCCCCAATTATACAAAATTTCATCCAATTGCAACGTTGAAACCCAACGACCTGAAAATCCCAAATTTTCATGGTTTCAACTCAAAACAAATCCTAACTTTTCAAAATCAGGTGTTCATTGCTCTTCAATGGTAATATTAAGACAAGCCTACCACAAATCATACATAAGCTCAAGATCCAACATTATTTAACTTCAAACCCAGCTCCAAAGTTTCAAAAAAACATTAGTTTTTCATACTTTTAAGTAAAACTGACGATAATACAACACATATACATATGATGATCAAGATTATTATTAGATCATACCTTTGTGAAACTCTAGCACCAAGCAAACCACCTTAGCAAGCTCCAATTGCAAAAATCTCCAACCAAAAGAATGAGAATGTTAGCCCAAAGGTTTTTTTTATTTTGATTTTGATGATTTTTATAATTCATTTTATAAGAATAAATCAATTTAAATGGATAATATTTTATATTTTTAAAATAAAAGTGTTAAACACATTTTGAACAATTAAGTTGACACATTTAGCAAAAAAGAAATGACTTAACTCTCAAAAGGATTAAAACACTCACATATTCTTAAATGAGAATATTTTGTGCTGAAACCAATTGAAAAATAAGTCAAACACTTTTAAGGTAAGTATACTTGAATCTCATCAAGTGTGTCAACACCCTTTGATCAAATGGTTTGACACCCTAACATTTGTATGAAGTTGATTTTCAGGTATCAAAATGTTAGTATCGACACAAACAAGTTTTGTGTCAACACAAAAGAGCCAAAATTCTCAGGATTCAAAAAGAGTCGACACAAATCAGTTTTGTGTCAACACAAAAGTGTTCCTCACTTTTGGTATTCGAAAGTTTAGGTCAACACAAATGGAAATTGTGTCGACACAAAACAACCGAGGCCACCTGCAGATTTTGAGGTGTCGACACCAACTAACGATGAGTCGACACAAAAGTCCCGAGACTGCCTGAAGAACTTAGTGTCGACACCAAAGAAGTCATGAGTCGACACAAAGTGCCTCTTGTTGGATTCGAAAGTACATTTGAGTTAACACCAACTGAAGATGGGTCGACACAAAAGAACTGAGGCTTTCTGTAGAAATTCATGTCGACACCAAAGGCAAGTTGAGTTGACACAAAGTGGTTCCTCCGGATGCTGAAGTTTCAAACGAGTCGGCACCAGATCCAATTGTGTTGACACCATGATGTTGGTAAGGTAGAATGCAGAATTGTGTCAACCCCTTAGAATATCTGTGTCTACCCAATCACTTAAGGGATCCTGCCTTAGACATTTTGTGTCGACACCAAAGACATTTGTGTCGACAGCTGCGATGAAAATTCAAACTCGCAACAAATCTCAACGGCTGGATTTTTGGTATTTATTGCTCCCACCTACCTCCAACGATTATGAATACACAATAGCTTGTATAAGGAGTAACTTCTTAGCATTTATTTTAACTAGAGACCTTCATTTTACTGTTCTTTTGCTTGAATCAAACTCAGAAATCTCAAACTCTCATTTATTGCTGAATCTCCAGCTTTTGTTCTTCACCTCTCTTTACTTTTGCATTTATTATAAATCTTTTTTGTAAAGAGAGTGAGTGTTTTTCATTAATACTTCTTATTTATTGTAATCAGGGGTGAGCCACCCTTTATCCTTTGAGTGAGTGAGCAAATCTCATCAAAGAAGTGTTCAAAAGAGATTAGAAGAAAACAGGAGCTTGTTTTTATAAGATCTTCTTGAAGCTGTTAGGCTTTTGAATGCGCCTGAAAATATTCAGATCATTCAAGTGAAGTCTTGAAGATTGTAAATGCTTAGAATACACCCGTGAAGTATTCTATATAGTTAAAATACTCAAGAGAGAACTTGAAGAGTGGACGTAGGCTAAGATAAAACCGAACCACTATAAATCATTGGCGTCCGATTCTATCTCTCATCTTTTAATATTTACATTACTTCAATATTTGCTTAATTCGCTTTATTTGATTGCAATATTAAAAGGGTTTTGAAAAAGGTTTTAGAATGTTATTTATTTTTTTAGACCAAATTCACCCCCTCTTGGGTTGCCTTGTTCTAATAATTGGTATCAAAGCTTGGGTTCTGGATTTTGACTTAATCGTCTAAGAGTTTAATGGCTACCACTAGCATCGGACCTATCCAATCCGAAGGTCAATCGACCAATAGATTCCATTTGTTCAATGGAATAAACTACAACTACTGGAAGGTTAGAATGAGAATTTACATTCAAGCCGTAAACTATGACCTTTGGAGGGTTATTATAAATGGACCCAAAAGACCTACCAAAACTGTTGAAGGGGCTGCTGTTCCTAAACCTGAAGCTGAATGGACTAAAACTGATATTAGGGAGATACAAAAAAATGCTAAGGCAATGAATCTCCTATACTGTGCACTCGACCCGAATGAGTTCAATAGGATCTCAACTGAAACAATCTCCTGGCTTTGAAAATCTAGATTTTTCAAATTATGTTTACAAGCTTATCAAAACTCTCTATGGTTTAAAGCAAGCTCCTAGAGCTTGGTATGAAAGGCTAAAAAATTTCTTGATTGAAAATGAATTTTTAAGAGGAAAAATTGATACTACTCTTTTTATTAAGTCTTAAGAAAATGATATGCTAATTATTCAAATTTATGTAGATGATATAATTTTTGGTGCAACTAACGAATTTCTTTGCAAAGAATTTGCTAAGTGCATGCATGGAGAATTCGAAATGAGCATGATGGGTGAGCTCAACTATTCGAACTCCAAATTAAACAAACTCAAAAAAGAATCTACTTCAATCAAGCTAAATACACGAGGGACATATTAAAAAGGTTCGATATGCTTAAAGCAAAACCTATGGAAACTCCAATGTGTCCTACAATAAAACTTAATAAGGATGAAGATGGAATAAGTGTTGATGAAAAACGTTATAGAGGTATGATTGGATCTCTCTTATATTTTACTTTTAGTCGTCCGGATATTATGTTTAGTGTATGCATGCGTGCTAAATTTCAATCGAATCCTAAAGAATCACATGTGACCGCAGTTAAGCGCATCTTTAGATACCTTTTAGGTACACAAAATCTAAGATTATTCTATCATAGATGAATAGCCTTTGAGTTATTTGGCAATTCGGATGCTGATTTTGCCGGATGTAAAGTAGATAGAAAAAGCGCAAGTGGTACTTGTCAATTCCTAGGACACTTACTAATCTCTTGGTTTAGCAAAAAACAAAACTCAGTGGCCTTGTCTACAGTCGAGGCTGAGTATATTGCAGCTGGAAGCTGTTATGCACAAGTTCTATGGATGAAGCAACAACTAGAAGACTATGATCATATACCTATTAAATGTGATAACACTAGTGCAATTAATATATCCAAAAATCCCATACAACACTCAAGAGCCAAGCACATAGAGATTAGATATCATTTCATAAGAGATCATGTGTAAAAAAAAAACATCAAACTTGAATTTATAGACACAGATTATCAGTTAGCGGACATTTTCACAAAACCTTTAAATGAAAAAAGAATATGTTACATAAGAAGAGAATTTGGTATGTTATGTGCTCCAATTTCATGATTTATATGAGATACTAATCATGTCTTTTCATTGTATTTTAAAGCATTTAATGTTTTTTCTTGAATGTGAAAATGTGTTGACACCACTTGAAAAAGTGTCGACACAAATGTGTGTAGTGTTGACTCAAAACTGTTTAGAAGTGACACTGTGAGACAAGTGTCGAGCCCTTTCTATTCAGTGTCAACACCTTTTGGTTTTCTGACTCTCGGTAAATTTGTGTCGACACCAAACTTAATCGTGTCGACCCAAATAGCCGAATGTGTCGACACCATATGAAAATGTGTCGACTCCAATTCCCTGGTTCGATACCCACACTCGATACGATTCGTGTTGACACCAAAAATAATTTGTGTCGACACAAATCGTTAAGTCTATATATAGACACGTTTGACCCGAATCGTCACATCGTTCCCCCCTTCTCTCTATAAAGACTATTCATCTCCCGCTCTTTTTTTTCTCAAACCCTGTGTCGGCTTCTCATCTTCTTCCTCAATCTAAACTCAAATCCATCATAATGCCGCCAAAAATGATGGGAAAAGGAGCAAAGAGAACCGGAGAAGGATTGTCTTCAAGCTCTAGAATGTCAAAATGAAAGAAGACGACCAAAACGACAACGGCAACAACGGCGACTATGATTCCAGAGAACGTAGCAACTTCTGAGGTAATCTCCTTTAAATCTCCAAAAATTCGACCATTTTATTTTACCTCATTCGCAAATCGTAAAGTTATTCCCGGTTGATCCATATACTTTTTATTTTTCAATTCTATAGAAATGAGATTCAGAGATCTCTTTTCTAGCCTTGGGTGAAAAAGGCTATTTCAGATCAAAGAACCTCACTATCCCACATTGATTAAGTCTTTCTATGCACACTTTCACTTATCTTTGATTCCGACCACAACCATCACCGTATGGGTGAATGGTAAAGACATTGTTTTGACCCCCTCCTCTTTGAACGAAATTCTTGGCATCACTGAAGGGGATATTTGTGTTTACCACAGACAGAAACCTATTGAGGTTGAAGGCTTTTTTTTTGAATCTATCAAAAATATTTTTAAAAATGATGAAATCCACCCTTCCAAACCCTTAGAGGCCAACTCTTTGAAATTGAAAATGCACATCCTACATCACATGGTCAATCACATTTTTCTACCCCAGCTGAAAAAATTTGGTGATATTTTTTATATGCACATTTTCATCATGTGGTGCATCCTTGAGCAGAAAAACTTAGATTTAAAATTTTTGTTCATCTCTCACATGCTCCACTTACACAGCAAGTCTAATTCCTCACTCCCACGTGGGATGTATCTTACTCGTATTTTTTGCCATTTTGGCATTGATCTTTCTGAGAAAAAGACTGCTGTCTTTTCTAAACACGGCTTGTATGGTAGCTCTTCTCTCAAATTTATGCAAATTGCAAATGTTGATGGTGTCTGGACTACTACTCGCTGTGGCACTCCTACATCTGCCAAAACTCCCCTCTCTGCTCCTCGTGACATTTCATCTATTCCAATTGGCCTTGATTCTCATTCCATTCCACCTGTTGACATTCCTGGTCCATCCTTTGTTCCTCCTCCTCCTCCCACTTTCACTTCTGTTCCATTTGCTCCATCAGCATCATCCTCTGCTCCAGTCTATGTTGATCTCTCTGAAGTGGTTTCTTTAATAAATTCCTTATCCTCCAAAGTGACCCTCTTTCAAGCAAAAGTCGACCAAGATTTTTTTGACTTGAATCACTCTATTTCTTCCCTATCCGAGAAAGTCAAACACCTTAACAAGACCAACCAAAGTCTCTGGAGAGACGTGGAAAATGTCACTGATGTTGGGAGAGCTCTCTGCAAAATAATGGATGAAAGCATTGCATCCATTATCAATTGCAATAAGGCAATCCTACATCAAGTGCAAAAAGGAGTATGACCAAGGCATTATAACTGCTGTTCATGCCAACTCCCAGAAGGTGGAAAAATATCTAAAGTAGATTCAAGAAGCTTGGGCCAAACAGTTTAAACCGAAGGAAACAAAAGAAGAAAAGGTCGTGCGACTCAAAAGGGAAGCAGACCTGCCATTGGCAGCACGCTATGAAGCCATGGCCACAGCTAAAGCTAAGGACGAACGAGCACGTACAATAAAAGAACGGGCATCAGCAAGCAAGGACAAAGCCAAAGCAAAAAAGGAATTCAAGCGCTTCATGGATGATCAATAGTCCCATTTTTTTTAAGATTACAAAAGGAGAGAAAGAAAGAGAAAAGAAAGTGAAGGTAAGTAAGGTAAGTAAGAAGTGAATGGGAGAGAAGAGAAAAGGGAGAGAAGAAGAAGAAGTTCAAACATTTCTTTTTAATTTTTTTTATGAAGGTGAAGATGTACAAGTTTAAACATTTTTTTTGAATGGTTTGTTGGGTTGTTTGAATGTTGGATGGTTATTTTAAACGTTTTTTTATGGATGAATGAATGCTTATAATTATATATGTGATTTGTTCATATGTCTATAAATGGTTATTCATTGAATGGGTTGGCTATGAATAGTTATACATGTGTTTTGATAAATGTTTGGATAAAATATATTTGATGTATTGTTCAAATGATAATAAATTCAGAATGCTTCTTGATCATTTGTTACAAATCATATTCAAAATGTGTACTATCATGTTGAATGAATGCCTAATTATTTTAATTGCATATGTTGTTTAAGGCATATCAATAAGGGAAGAACCCTTATTGAAAATTATTTTCAAATGTTTTCTAGAAAATGTTAATATGGTTGTAATCATTAAAAAATGGGAGATTGTTAGCCCAAAGGTTTTTTTATTTTGATTTTGATAATTTTCATAATTTATTTTTTAGGAATAAATAGATTTAAATGGATAATATTTTATATTTTTAAAATAAAAGTATTAAACACATTTTGAACAATTAAGTTGACACATTTAGCCCAAAAAAAATGACTTAACTCTCAAAAAGATTAAAACACTCACATATCCTTAAATGAGAATATTTTGTGTTGAAACCAATTGAAAAATAAAGTAAACACTTTTAAGACAAAGTATACTTGAATCTCATCAAGTGTGTCAACACCCTTTGATCAAATGATTTGACACCCTAACATTTGAATTAAATTGATCTTTAGGTATCAAAATATTAGTGTCGATACAAACAAGTTTTGTATCAACACAAAAGAGCCGAAACTCTCAGGACTCAAAAAGAGTCGACACAAATCAGTTTTGTGTCGACACAAAAGTGTGTCTCACTTTTAGTATCCGGAAGTTTGGGTCGACACAAATGGAAATTATGTCGACACTAAACAGCCGAGGCCACCTACAAATTTTGAGGTATCGACACCAACTAAGGAAGAGTCGACACAAAAGTTTCGAGATTGCCTGAAGAACTTAGTGTCGACACCAAAGAAGTCATGAGTCGACACAAAGTGCCTCCTTTCAGATTTGAAATTACATTTGAGTCGACACCAACTGAAGATAAGTCGACACAAAAGAACAGAGGCTTCCTACAAAAATTTGTGTCGACACCAAAGGCAAGTTGAGTCAACACAAAGTGGTTCCTCCAGATGCTGAAGTTTTAAACGAGTCGACACCAGATCCATTTGTGTCGACACCATGATGTTGGTAAGGTAGAGTGCAAAATTGTGTTAACCCCTTAGAATATCTGTGTCGACCCAATCACTTAAGGGATCTTGCCCTAGACATTTTGTGTCGACACCAAAGACATTTGTGTCGACACCTGCGACGAAAATTCAAACTCGCAGCAGATCTCACTGGTTGGATTTTTGGCATTTATTACTCCCACCTACCGCCAACGGTCATGAATGCACAAGAGCTTATATAAGGAGTAACTTCTCAGCATTTATTTTAACTAGAGACCTTTATTTTACTGTTCCATTGCTTGAATCAAACTCAGAAATCTCAAGCTCTCATTTATTGCTGAATCTCCAGCTCTTGTTCCTCAGCTCTCTTTACTTTCACATTTATTGTAAATCTTTTCTGTAAAGAGAGTGAGCGTTTCTCATTAATACTTCTCATTTATTATAATCAAGGGTGAGTCATCCTTTATACTTTGAGTGAGTGAGAAAATCTCATCAAAGAAGAGTTCAAAAGAGATTAGAAGAAAATATGAGCTTGTTTTCATAGGATTTTCTTAAAGCTTTTCGGCTTGTGAATGTGTCCGAAAACATTCAGATCATTCAAGTGAAATCTTGAAGATTGTAAAGGTTTGGAATACGCCCGTGAAGTATTCTATATAATGAAAATACTCAAATGAGAGCTTGAGAAGTGGACGTAGGATAAGATAAAGCCGAACCACTATAAATCCTTGGCGTCCGGTTCTATCTCTCTATCCCTCATCTTTTAATATTTGCATTGCTTCAATATTTTCTTAATTCGCTTTATTTGATTGTACTATTAAAAGGGTTTTGAAAAAAAAATTAGATTGTTATTTATTTTTTTTAGACCCAATTCTCCTCCCCTCATGAGTTGCCTTATTCTAACAGAGAAGAAGCCTCCAACGCCAAGCTTGAGCTTTCAACAGATATTCCATCGAGAGAGGAGCAAGGGATCACCACCAAGAGGAGCAAAGGGAGTTCCAAGAACCCTCCAACCCAAACCTTAGCTCTCAACTTCTATTCTAGAGAGAGAAAGGAAAGAAAAGAATGAGAGAAAAGACCTAGCTCGCGACTTAAAAAGTCTGCTCGCCGACAGTTCGCTTGAGCGAACCCACCACCGCTCGAGCGGTCCCCACTTACTCAAATTATCTACCATATGTCCGCTCAAGCGAACTCCCCACTGCTCCAGCAGTTAGCGCTGGATGAGAACCCCGAATAAAGATGTAGTATTGAATCAAAATACAAGCCAAACACCTAACAACAATGCTCTCACGTACTACTGAGCGTACGGTCACTATCATCCATCATTAACCTGATTAAATTTCAATTCATTCGTACAATTAAACGTTTTCCCATATACCACCAAAAAACTCCAAACACGCTCAAATAAATTCTCAAAATAAAAGGAATCGGATCCCTACAACTTTTAATGCCTTTAAAGAAGATGGTTAAAAGCTAAAATTAGCGCTCACCATTTGGCCAAAAATTTACTGACGTGATTGACATTGCTTGGTCAAAAATAAAAGTATCAAATTACCCATAAAAGATTCCTAAACTCTTTTTGTAGGGTAGTTTTAAATACATACACTTTTTTTCTTTGAGCATTCGTCTCGTGCATATTAAAGTACTTATACAGCGTGTGCTTGTACTTATATATGTAGTATCTATAATAAAACAATGTGTATGATTTATAATCACCCCTTTTTGTAGGTTTATTTTATTTAAAGACACTATCACTAGTGATATGAAATAGAATTTAAAATTTAATAAAGACCAAATATATGTTTTATTCATTTTGTAACCAATAAGTGGGACTTTTGATCACACCCATGAATATTGTGTTTAATATTTTTTTAAAAATTTCTTATATTCGTATTCTTAACATTTTGAGACTTACTTTAATTTTTTGAACATTCTAAATTCTAGTATTCTTGTTTGGGGCCTCTCGCATAGCATTTTTTGTATCCTAAAAAATGCTACCTTAACTTTTAATACAAAGAATCAATAGTTTTAAATTCCCATAGGAATCTAGAAAATAAAATTGGTGGTATTTTTGGAAAGTTCGTAATACTTAAATCCTCAATTGATAACACTGCTTAAAAGTGGGATGTTTTTCTTTTAATTTTAAACTAAATAAGTAGAAATTTATTTTTCTAAAAAGTACTTTTAAGCTTCCATACAGATATAGAAAAAATTACTTTATTACCATTGATTTTTCAAAAAATTAAATAACATAAAAAAAAGAAAAAAAAGGGAGAAAAAGAAAATCGAAATTACCTTAAGTTGATTGACAAAAACATTACTTACAGGCCTGTGATTCAACACCACATGTTGTTCAACGAAACTATGTGCTCTTGACAAAAGTGATTTTCGAGAAGATTTCGGTGCTGGTGGTGTTTTTTTCACTTGCTAATAACTAATCAATTGCTTTCATAGATTAGTTTGGTGTTTTGTTGTAGGATCTCGAATTTTGTAATAAAAATATTAAAATAATTAATAGTCTTAATTGTGCATATGGAAATAATACATATATGCATTAAAATTAGAGATATTCTAAATGGTCTTTTATATATATATATATATAGATTATGTTGGGGACAATAAATATTATAATACTATGGAAAGAAGCGAATATTAATTTGAGATTCTTGTAAAAATTTAATATATTTACTTTTAATTTGTTTTTCTTGTTCAATAGTATTATTATGTATAAAACATTTACGATTATATTTATTATAATATTGTAAATATTCTTTATTAATTTCATCAATATTTATTTCAAATGGTAGGTGTGATGATGATGAATTGAGTGGTGGTAGAGGTAATGATGATGAAGTGTGGGGATAATACGAGAACTTGTGATATATGGGATGGTAGTGGATTATATATATATATATATATATATATATTGTCTTGATTGCATTAATAGTCTTAATTATAAAAATAAATATAAATAATATACATTAGAATTAGAGATAATTTTAAAGTTAAAAAAATTCTAAAAAGTTGAATTGATATATTCGAATACTAAAGGAGGGTTGTAATTTTAGTATAGATTAATTTATATATTTTAAAATCTTAACAATAATATTTTAATGTAATCCTTCACTAGTTCCCATTTGCATTCTTAAAAGGTTTTAAAGCATACGTTTTTATATCAGTATTTGAATGCAAATATAATGCAGTAGTAATAACTGCACTTTTATGTTTTAAAGTTATATATGTTTTTACATTTTTTCTTTTGTCTTAATAGGTAATTAGTTTTGTATTCAAAAGTAATCAATGCATTTTTAATTTTTTTTTTCTGTTATCTTTTTGGATTGGAAGTATATATATATATATAGGAGCAAGTGGATCATTTGGAAAATCAGTTCAATCTTGTTGTACAAATAAAGCAGAGAGAGAGAGAGAGAGAGAGAGAGGGGTAACAAGAAGCCTTCCCAGCCCTGTTCGGTGGAGGAATTGAGGAAACTGGTTAGTTCTTTTTACTTCTTTTTATTTTCTTTATTTTGCTTTCATAGAAACAGCGGAGTTATTGGTTAATAACTTTTGTTTTTTTTTTTTATAAAAAGAAAATAAAGGAAAAAGGAGCTTAACCTGCCATGGCTG